>OZ020294.1:9076307-9155328 GCA_963971205.1 Aethes cnicana
GGATTCTTGGAGACTATACATCTCTAAGATCTTAGATTTAAGTTTAAGTTAGGGACTATACAATCCCTTCAATGTAATTTTAGAACGTATTGTTTATACATATAATGTAAATTTTGTAACTACGAGTGCGCTCGCCACTCCAGTCAAGCCACCTCGGCGGATAGTCTGCAGTAGCGCCTTCAGATAGCGCTGCTGAGGCGAAAACGCAGCGAAAACGGTTGTGAGGATAGTGTGTTTTGTTTTGTTGCTTATCAAATCCGCTGGATACGTTTTCAACTGTTTCGCCATATAAGATTGCGCTCCTTACCAAGACGCATTCCACATTTCAAACTCGAACCTACTGCTCCGGTCTCTATTTCCTTGACATTTATCCCATGATTTAAGTCGAGTGCGGCCTCTTTGAGAACACCTTCATTCCCCGTTGAGTCATCGTCTGGCCTAATTACAGACGAACAATTCCCAGAACCTTCATTACCAATTTTATTCATGTTTTTACCCTTACTGAGGAAATGACAATGTGAAAAAATGGCTGAACTTTTTGCACTTCTAACATTTCCCTCATTTGACGGCCGGATTGGTCCAGTTGGTAGTGACCCTGCCTTCTGTTCCGACGGTCGCGGGTTCGAGTCCCGCTCGGGGCAAACTTTGTGTGATGAACACGAATGTTTGTACTCGAGTCATGGATGTTTAGTATTTATATATGTATGTATTTCTCTATATAAGTATTTATATCGTTGTCTAGCACCCATAGTACAAGCTTTGCTTAGTTTGGGGCTAAGTAAATATGTGTGAAATGTCCCAAGATATTTATTTATTTATTTATTTATTTAGATGATATTTCGAATGATGAAGGCCGTAAGTCCAAAATCCGCACTGGGCCCGCGTGGGGATTATAGCCCAACTACTACCACTACTACAGCCTATTTGCGTCCCACTGCTGGGCACAGGCCTCCCCTCATCATGAGAGGGTTTGGGCTATAGTTCCCACGCGGGCCCAGTGCGGATTGGGGACTTCACACACATCTTTGAATTACTTCGCAGATGCGCTATAGCCCAAACCCTCTCATAATGAGGCGAGGCCTGTGCCCAGCAGTGAGACACAAATAGGCTGTAGTAGTAGGCTTTAGGAAGGAGATAGGCCAGATTTTATCCCGGAAATAATTGGCGACAGCCATTTCTAAAGGCAGTATATAAAGGTGAATTTAAAGGATTTTGTTGCCGAGATTCAATTAGGCAGCTTAATAAATCAATAATCTAATTTCAAATTCAATTAATATGAACACAACACAAACCGGAAGCGGCCTGGTAAGACCGGAAATGCGGTCGGCGCTGTCCATTATTACAACTGTCGCAAGACCGCCACTTCCGGTGCGAAGCGATGGAGTGCTAAGCTCTTCCGGTGGCCATTATTGTTATTTGACCTTTTTGAGTTTAGTGGGGAACTTTATTTTGAAAAATGTTATTGTAGCTTTTATGGTTGATGTTATGGAGTGTGGAATGTGTCTTGGTAAGGAGCGCAATCTTATATGGCGAAACAGTTGAAAACGTGACCAGCGGATTTGATAAGCAACAAAACAAAACACACTCTCCTCACAACCGTTTTCGCTGCGTTTTCGCCTCAGCAGCGCCATCTGAAGGCGCTACTGCAGACTATCCGCCTAGGTGGCTTGACTGGAGTGGCGACCGCAGCGCCCCCAACCTTCCCGATTTGGTGTCCACCTTAAGCCACCTTTGGAACTATAAAGATTCCGCTTCTTTACTTCAACCCTCCATAGTTGATGGTAATAGTCACTGTGAGTCTGTGATCGAAAACAGGATCAAGTCAGATTTCTTGTTCATATAAGAAGAATCAAGGGACATGTGCTACTAAATATATTACTATGCGAAAGTAACTCTGTCTGTCTCTCTGTCTGTCTGTTTGTTACCTTTTGACGCCTAGACCGATTTAGATGAAATTTTGTATGGAGATAGTTCGAGTCCCGGGGAACGACGCTATATTAACCGAATTTAACTCGGGAGAACTCCCGGGCGGCAGCTAGTTTACCTGTATAAGCGCTAATGATTGTCTGTGTAGATATATATGGGATATTTAAGACGCCTTGACGCTCTAAATACTGATATTTAATAATCAGAAATAAAGTAGGTAGGTAAAGTAGGTTTTTAATCCCGATATTTCGCCACCGCAAACTTCAAGTTTTATATTTATACTAAGTTACATTAGGTATATATAAGGATATGTAGTTATATCGTGAAACAATAATAAGAAGTATACTAACCTTAGTTTAATGGTAACTTGAAAAAAAAATTGCGGCATTTAAGCGAGTCCAATAAATTGTAATCATAATAATATCCTGCAAGTAATTAAAAGATCAAATCAAATCGAGATAAAACGTTAATTGCATTTGAATTGGAAATTCACGAGCAATGTTTAATTTAATACTCAAATTAAAATCAGTATGGAAAACATGAATGTTCATCCTTTTGCCGTTTTTATGAACAATTTCAAACAAATTACATTTGGAATACAATTTTCATAATTTCACGGAAACACGCGGAAAAAATGTTTTAAATTACCTATTGTACTTTACTGTAGGATGGTTCCGGTTATCTGCTAAAATTACCTGAAAACAAATAAAATTACCATTAATACTTGATTTGAAAGAAGTAATTAAAAACTTATAAACCGACATAGCCCGAAGAATTGCGAACCTTAAGTGGCAGTGGGCGGGGCACATTGCTCGCAGGACTGATGGCCGATGGGGCAAGAAAGTCCTGGAGTGGCGTCCGCGAACCGGTAGACGAGCTGTCGGTAGGCCTCCAACAAGATGGAGTGACGACCTTGTAAAGGTCGCGGGAACGCGGTGGATGCGAGTGGCACAGGACCGGTCTGAGTGGCGCGCCTTGGGGGAGGCCTATGTCCAGCAGTGGACGTCTATCGGCTGAAATGATGATGATGATGATGATGAATTAAAAACTGTGTTTAGGATTATTATCTTTCATTCTATCCATATTGTTTTTAAGAGCACCGACCATAGACGTAACTAATATAGACCCGGTCTAACGTACATGTAATATGTCCCCACTTCCACGGTGTCCAATCCAAAGTTCTGTCACCGAGCGTGCGTGACAATAAGCGTTTTTAAAAAAACTTTTTTCGAAACTGTTTCTCAGTATCTAAAAACTCGTCTCGTTGTTGAAAAAATGTGACCCAGCTTTAGTGTCACGATATAAGTTTAACTTTGGATTGGACACCAATGAAGTGGGGAAACATGACATGTATCTACGTTAGGCCGGGTCCATACGAAGTATTATTTATGTCTATGGCACCGACACATTCTCAATTATAAGGATCTGTCCTATTTGTCTTTCCTATTTGTGTACATTTTATTCGTCTATTCCGGCACTTTCCTCTCCACTGCTCAAAGGTTGACTGGAAGAAATTCCTTAGAGGGATAAGTACGCCTTTGTACATTGTTTTTATTTGTGATTTTTGTGTGTGTATTAATTTTGTGGTGTACAATAAAGTGTTATTTACTTACTTACATTCTCTGTTTTATCCTATGGCTGACTGGTAGAGAACGCTATTGAGCATTTAGTTCACCATTTGTACATATTTGTTTTATGTGCAGTAAAGTTTAAATAAAGAAATAAAAAGCATTTTTTTTATGAAAAAAATGTTTGTATCCCGGATTTTTTTATTCACCAACACCACATCAGTCTACTTACGTCCCACTGTTGGGAACAGGCCTTCTCTCATCACTAGAGGGTTTTTTTCATCAGATTTAGGTAAAATGTTTGCGTCTATTAGTCGACGGTACATTGTTGGTGTTAGGTACCCTAAGCCCCTAGTGTCAGAATCTATCACGTCTATTAGTCGACGGTACATTGTTGGTGTTAGGTACCCTAAGCCCCTAGTGTCAGAATCTATCACGTCTATTAGTCGACGGTACATTGTTGGTGTTAGGTACCCTAAGCCCCTAGTGTCAGAATCTATCACGTCTATTAGTCGACGGTACATTGTTGGTGTTAGGTACCCTAAGCCCCTAGTGTCAGAATCTATCACGTCTATTAGTCGACAGTACATTGTTGGAGTTAGGTACCCTAAGCCCCTAGTGTCAGAATCTATCACGTCTATTAGTCGACGGTACATTGTTGGTGTTAGGTACCCTAAGCCCCTAGTGTCAGAATCTATCACAATACCCAACACGCAATCGTTTAAGTACTTACTTATTGTTTTCAAATCGACCATCATTTAGATTTGAAGAAGTAAGTACATAATATTGCTTCCGCAGACCGGCGAACTTATAGTACATACGAGTAGATTAGTGCCTAAATAGGGATGACGACAGGGTGAAGAAATCGAAATTATAATTAGTCCGTCAGTCAGGTAATAAAAAAAATTAGACACGTATTTTTTGTTTTATCAAATTAACAAAGAATCACCAAGTTAAAACGCATTAAAGTTGGAGAGTGGGGGCTAACTACGTCACCGTTAGTTATAAATCGTACCTAACCGTGACGTCACGCGACATTTCAACTCAATATATCTTCGTATAAGTTTGATTACGTGAAAACAGTAACAATACGTGTCCAATACTTTTCAATAATCTTCCTGATAGACTAAGGAAAAAAACGTTGTCGTCATCCCTATTGGGGTAAACAGGGATAAGTTAAATTTATTGGTTAAAGTTGGTTTTCTAGATTTCTTTTTTACCTAAGAATACTTACTTTCAGCACGACATAACTTAGAAGGCGCGCGGTGAAGCACTTAAGCCGTTGACGCAGAGTCTATTTTTGCTTAATCCGAGCGCCTTCTGAGTTGTCTAAACCTGAACCTCATAATCATAAATATGGGACAATAGTACATTACAGACCAAGGGTGGTGACTTCGTAAATGTCCCAGATTGCAGGTTTCTGTGGCCCGAACCGAAGGTGAGGGCCATAAATATGCGATCTGGGGATTTACGAATTACCGCCCGTGGTTTGTCAAAAGTTTTACGTCTTGCCTTGGCCAAGAAGTGAGATTTACTCTCCGCGTACCGGTGAGAAAATTCCACTTTACGCCCAAGGGTAAAGGGTAAAGGGTAAAGAAACTTTTTAAGCTCCAAATTCTAAGACAAAACATTTGCGCATGACCCAACCTTTGAAATCAATGCTCTAGAAATAAATAGGTATTTTATTTAAGACGGCTTGTTTAGACAAAAAGTTTCGATCACAATGAATTCGCTCACAAAAGGTGCTATCTACCGTTTCATCAATTCCGACATTTCATTAACGGCGAGACCATCTTTAACGTTGTGCCTTTTCACACTTTCAAAGCACCTATTTCTACTTGATTTTGTCTTGTAATAGCGTGAAGGAAGAAGGGAGGTTACGTCAGTTTTCTATTGAGATGCTGAATTTCAAAATAACTTGAACCCTTTTGTTTCACTTGCGAAGACGATGTTTAGGTCTTGGATGTACTTGGTATGTTGTATATAAAGTTTTGTATATAGTATTAGGTTGTAAACTTGTAACCAGATTTTTTTCTTTTTAATTTTGATTGGAGTTTGATTAAAAATAATGGAATGAAATCCATATCACTACATAGTATAAAACAAAGTCGCTTTCTCTGTCCCTATATCCCTATGTATGCTTAAATCTTTAAAACCACGCAACGGATTTTGATGCGGTTTTTTTTAATAGATAGAGTGATTCAAGAGAAATGTTTTCGTATATAATTTGTTATAGTTTAACACTCTATTCCCGCGGGAACGCTATAACCGAATTCCACGCGGACGAAGTCGCGGGCAGAAGCTAGTTTAATGTTATAAATGCGAAAGTAACTTTGTCTGTCTATCTGTCTGTCTGTTACCTCTTCACGCTTCAACCGCTGGACCGATTTGGATGACATTTGGCATGGCGATAGTTGGAGTCCCGGGAATGGACATAGGCTACTTTTTATCCTAGAAAAACGCATAGTTCCCGCGGGAACGCGATAACCGAGTTCCACGCGGGCGAAGTCGCGGGCAGAAGCTGGTTAGTTCATAAAAACACTTCCTTAGGTTGCGTACTTCTTATTACATACTGGCTTTTACCCGCTAATATCCTGCATGGAATTTTAAGCTAAATATTCACCTTTTTGTTACCTAAATATGCACATTGCTCGCAGGACTGATGGCCGATGGGGCAAGAAAGTCCTGGAGTGGCGTCCGCGAACCGATAGACGAGCTGTCGGTAGGCCTCCAACAAGATGGAGTGACGACCTTGTAAAGGTCGCGGGAACGCGGTGGATGCGAGTGGCACAGGACCGGTCTGAGTGGCGCGCCTTGGGGGAGGCATATGTCCAGCAGTGGACGTCTATCGGCTGAAATGATGATGATGATGATGATTCACCTTTTTAAGGGGCAACTGGGGTAAAAGATGGCCTACCTTTAAACCAGGTTATTATACTAGTGTTTAAAAAACAATGTACAGTCGATGATGAGAGGAGGCCTGTGCCCATCAGAGGGACTGAAATCTAGGCTACTGTATAGCTTCTGCCCGCGACTTCGGCCGCGTGGGATTCAGTTATCGCGTTGCGCTAACTATGCTTATGCGGGAACTATGCGTTTTCCCTGGATAAATAGTAGTCTATGTCCATTCCCGGGACTCCAACTACATCCATACCAAATTTCATCTCAATCGGTCTAGCGGTTTAAGCGCCAAGGGGTACTACTACTACAACAGCCTATTTGCGTCCCATTGCTGGGCACAGGCTCCTCTCATCACGGGAGGGTTTGGGATACAGTCCCCACGCGGGCCCAGTGCGGATTGGGGACTTCACACACATCTTTGAATTAATTCGCAGATGCGTGCAGGTTTCCTCACGATGTTTTCCTTCACCGAAAAGCACAGTGGTTAATTCAAATTGAATTTCGCACATAAGTAAACATAGAGGTGCGAGCCGGAATCGAACCCCCGACCCTCTGCACGAGAGGCGGTAGGTCGAACCACTAGGACGCCACGGCCAAGAGGTAACAGACAGACAAACAGAGAGTTGGATGGATGGTTGTACGTATCCTTCACCCACTGCATCGCCGTCCTTACGCCCTAAGATGCTGCGACGTTTTAAGCTAAACGATCTCGTCGCGAGCTGTTTGCGAGATCGATGCGGACTGACGGATCGACAGAATATATTACTACTGAATACATTACGCGCTTGACACACTGACGAAAGGCGATAAGTTAGAATTTAGTTTTATTCTGTTGGTATTAATCCATTTTAATTAGTATCTATCTTTCTGTCTAACTATAATCAAAGGGTAATTTTCTGTCTCTTTCTTTCTGTCTGTCTGTCTGTTTGTTAGCGTTAACCTCCGAAACTACTGAACCGATTTGAATGCAGTTTTCAAGGGTAGATAGAGCATCATTTGGAGCAACATATAAGCTATGTTTGATTAAAATCGGATGTCGGAAAGAAAAGTTATCGGCAATTTTATATTCCACGCAGACGAAAGTCGCTGGCAGAAGCTAGTTACAATTATAAATGCGAAAGTAACTCTGTCTGTCTATCTGTCTGACTCTCTGTCTGTCTGTTACCTCTTCACACTTCAACCGCTGGACAGGACTTGGCATGGAGATAGTTGGGGTCCCGGGAAAGGACATAAGCTTGTTTTTATCCCGGAAAAACGCATAGTTCCCGCGGGAACGCGATAGCCGAATTCCACGCGGGCGATGTCGCGGGCATTCATGAACATTTATTTGATTTCAATCTATCACCAGCAAATAGGGATGACGACAACATTTTTCCCTTAGTCTATCAGGAAGATTATTGAAAAGTATTGTACACGTATTTTTTCTTTTTTCACGTAATCAAACTTATACGGAGATATATTGAGTTGAAATGTCGCGTGACCTCACGGTTAGGTACGATTTTTACATAACGGTGACGTAGTTAGCCCCCACTCTCCTTTAATGCGTTTTAACTTAGTCATTCTTTGTTAATTTGATAAAACAAAAAATACGTGTCTAATATTTTTTTATTACCCGAATGACGGACTAATAAGAATTTCGATTTCTTCACCCTGTCGTCATCCCTATTAAGCTAGACCTCAAGTACATTATCTATGTAAGTTTTATTCTTTCCAATAATAAAACTAGAGATCTTCTACTATCTAAAGTCCCGCGCCATCACATTTCAAAACGCTTCAATGTATTTAAAAAGCACCACCAACACTCTCATCACATGTGTGCGTGCTGAGACAGCCATCAACTATGCGTTGCGTGAGCGGTGGTGCTTTTTAAATAATAATAAAAAAATTGAAGCGTTTTAAAATGTGAAGGCGCGGGACTTTATATAGTAGAAGATCTCTAGTTACAGATATTACCTACCCACAAAGTTATTGAATATGTTCTAGAATGTAGTAAATGATGAACAAATCAAATGGACTGGCACTGCTCACAACATGTTTACATTCAGTGATGGAGATTGATTGCGCCCCCTTCTCCCCTCGCGACGCGCATAGAGGGAGTTGGGCTAGATAGGACAAGTGGGGATTTATTTTTAAATTATCAGATGAAAAACAGGTTTCAAAGTCAAGCAATGGGGACTATCGGTTCAGTAGTTAATAATTCGGTATAATTGTCATTTGGCATAATGTTTTTATGCATAATGTTATAACGCATAAAATTAAAACGTTTTGATGTTATGCGTTTTGGTTTTATGCGTTATGAGGTTATGCGTTTTGATAGTTATGCGTTATGACGGTTATGCCATTGTATATTATGCGTTCCAATATAATTGAGCTTTCGACGTCGTTTCCAGTAACGAGAGTCGTTTCCTCGTGTCTCGAATACCGTACGTTCGTCGGCTCTTGATAAATGCGCGGGTGCCTTTTTTATGAAATTAGTTAGGTATTTATACATCATTTGGAATTATTTTCGCGCATTTGTCGGAATTATCCGATAAAATATGGATGGAATATTTTTTGAGAAAAAATTGGATTCTCTTTTTCGAGATTTTTAATGGATAATCGGGTTCTCGAGAGTTTGGGTTTTGTTTCTTTTCTTTTTAAAACTAAATTTCGAGGAAACTTTCGTGTTAATTTAATAATAAGTAACTTGTATTTAATACATATTTAATATGTTATGAGGATAAGTACTTGTTTGAAGACAGCTGTTGAGTGAGAGCTCTGTAATAAGGTTTAGTAGATAATTTTGTTTGTCATTTTGTAATAAATCAAACTTCAGTTGGTAGTGACCCTGCCTTCTGTTCCGATGGTCGCGGGTTCGAGTCCCGCTCGGGGCAAACTTTGTGTGATGAACACGAATGTTTGTACTCGAGTCATGGATGCTTAGTATTTATATATGTACGTATTTCTTTATATAAGTATTTATATCGTTGTCTAGCACCCATAGTACAAGCTTTGCTTAGTTTGGGGCTAGGTCAATATGTGTGAAATGTTTCAACATATTTATTTATATTTATTATTTATTTCAAACTTCGTTTCAACACGGATTCCCATACATTTTTTGCGTGTTCCCGATTCCCTTTTGTTTTTGTTTTTAAACCTTACCTGAATCACGGGGAATAAAACAAAAAAAGAATGAGCTAAATCGGCCCAGCCATTCTCGAGTTTTAGGGAGACAAACGAACGGCAATTGATTTTTATACATGGTGGGTCAGAAAATATGGCAAATAATTAACCCACAGTATCGGCTATCGATTCTAAGTATATTGTATAGGTCTTTAATTTTTTTTGATTTGTTAAAAAAAAACATTTTGTATAGGATTCAGGCGTCGCTCACACAACCAATCCCATATACAATTATTTTTTTTACCAACTCAGAAAAAATTAAAGACCTATACAATATACTAAGAATCGATAGCCGATACTGTGGGTTAATTATTTGCCATATTTTCTGACCCACCGTGTATATAAGAGAAGCTGATATAGATACTAACTTTTTTTAAAGAATTCAATTAAGTATTCCCTGCAATTCTTTTGTAAAGAAAAGTCTATCATTTCCTCACTTAAACAACTATCTATTATTCTTCAAGGAAATATTACAAATTGACTCCACATTTTCTTAAACAAACGTCCAGAAGTCTAGCTCAAACCATTCTCGTTCTAGAATCTAAGTAGACAAAGTCCTGGGGCCTAATTATGAAGGAAGTGGGTTTTACGCAGATTGATCGAGGACAGACTTTACATTTACAAAATGACACTTTTTTATAATAAACCTACTTTATTACTTCACTATTACCAAACTACAACAATAATACTGTATTATTGAACACCATACAAAACACAGGAAATACAGAAAGGATACACAGTTAATAGGTAAACAACAGGCGGACTTATCGCTAAGCAGCGATCTCTTCCGAACTACTCAATCTTCTTGGACAGTAACATTATAATATGCTCATGTACTACCTTCAGCCCGCGACTTCGACGGAGTAGTATTCGGTTATCACTTTTCCGCGAGGACTATGCGTTTTTTTTTCGGAATAAAAAGTAACTAGCCCATGCCTCCGCGGACTCCACTATCTCTTTACCAAATCTAAATATATAAAACTCAAAGGTGACTGACTGACTGACATAGTGATCTATCAACGCACAGCCCAAACTACTCGACGGATTGGGCTGAAATTTGGCATGCAGGTAGATGTTATGACGTAGGCATCCGCTAAGAAAGGATTTTGCAAAATTCGCACGGGAACGGGAATAATCGGGATTTTACTTTTTAATATTTCTGCGCACGAAGTTGCGGGGAAAAGCTAGTTTCGTATATATCGGTAAAGCGTTTCAAGCGTGAAGAAGTACCAGAGAGACAGATAGACAGAGTTACTTTCGCATTTATAATATTAGTATGGATTAAAATACACATGTGTATTGGCTGGCACTGGTAAAAAACCGTACATGTAGGTATAACATTTTAAAATACTTAGAGATTGTATACAATCTCTAAGTAAATACTAAGCTTAAGTCGATTTTTTTATTTATGTTTAGATAAGTACTGTCATATAGTAATATTCTCATAAAATTTTGTACCTAATAACTTAGTACGATATACTGATTTCTCGTGTAAATTTTTATAAATGACGTTTAAAAAGTGCCTTAACGTGGCCTCTTTTCTGTATAAATAATTCGGTTTGACTTGATTTTACAATCTTCCAGGCACTATTAGCCATAAGTTCTGAAAGCGATGCTTGTATTCACTTAAAATACAACAAGAAAAATTCCAAGTCATAAAATTAAAACAATGTGAATATTTGCAACAATTAAGGCACCTGCTTTAAACTGTGACAAAGAACACTTTACTTGATTAAGCGTTCACTTAGTAAACAGTTTTTGTTCTAACTCCAGCTATCTCCAAGGTTGTTATCCAAATAAATGGGGTGTGCAGGCGAAATGAAGATTGTGGTCGTTAGGGAACTGTAACGACTTAAAGTCTAAAAGGGGCCGTTATTGTTTCATACATTTTAAAGAGCGTATGTAGTTCTATTCCTTCAATGGGTAGAGATCTTCTACTATCTAAAGTCCCGCGCATTCACATTTCAAAACGCTTCAATTTTTTTAATTTATTTATAAAGCACCACCACTCACCCAACGCATAGTTGATGGCTGTCTCAGCACGCACACATGTGTTGAGAGTGTTGGTGGTGCTTTTTAAATACATTGAAGCGTTTTGAAATGTGAAGGCGCGGGACTTTAGATAGTAGAAGATCTCTAAAAGTTGTATTTAGGTAAACCTAGAATCAGCGTACACCCGAAATAAGTATTCAATACGATAATAGATGTCGCTGCCAATGAAAATTAGATGTCCCATGTGCAATATCCAGGGGTGTTTCAAATTATCACGCAGGCTACGCATGAAAATTTGGAGCGCCCCTGGATATCCATATCCATCATCATCATCATCATCATTTCAGCCGAAAGACGTCCAAGGCTCGCCACTCAGACCGGTCCTGTGCTACTTGCTTCCACCGGTTTCCCGCGACCTTCACGAGGTCGTCGCTCCATCTTGTTGGAGGCCTACCGACAGCTCGTCTCCCGGTTCGCGGGCGCCACTCGAGAACTTTCCGGCCCCATCGGCCATCAGTCCTGCGAGCAATGTGCCCCGCCCACTACCACTTAAGACTCGCAATTCTTCGGGCTATGTCGGTGACCCTAGTTCTACTGCGGATATCCTCATTTCTGATCTATCACGCAGAGATTCTATCCATATCCATACTAATATAATATTATAAATGCGAAAGTACCTTCACGCTTCAACCGCTGGACTGATTAAGATGAATTGGCATGGAGATAGTTGGGGTCCCGGGAAAGGACATAGGCTACTTTTTATCTCGGAAAAACGCGGGCGAAGTCGCGGACAGAAGCTAGTTGCTTATAGACCTACAGAGCTTTTCCGATATACGCCGCAATGTAAGTAGATTGTCAGTCTATACACGGTGGGTCAGAAAATATGGCAAATAATTAACCCACCGTATCGACTATCGATTCTAAGTATATTGTATAGGTCTTTAATTTTTTTCGAGTTGGTAAAAAAAAAAATAATTTTTACCAACTAAATTTTTTTTAAGACCTATACAATATACTTAGAATCGATAGCCGATACTGTGGGTTAATTATTTGCCATATTTTCTGACCCACCATGTATAATTTCCTTGTTTCTGGTAGTACCTACCCCGTGTTATCAAGATTGGCTCCAACGGCTTTGTGCACAAAAGGTGAACACTCAACGATTTTTTTGCTACCACCATCTTACCAGCTTGCCGCCAAATAGCAGTTCTCGCACGTTATGTTCCATACGGAGGTTAAGGCAGACGGTGAAATTATTGGCTTAGCAAATTCATTTCTGCGGTGTAAAAGTGCCCCAATGTGGCCAATTTGCTGAATAAATGATTGATTGATTGATTAGAGGCAATGATGTGACAGTAGTTCAATATCTTACTCCTCAGGTTGGTAACGCGTTAATATATAACGAATTATAAGATTTCGAATGAGCTGTCAAATGGAGGACTAAAATTGTGCTGGTAACTTCAGTAGTTATATCTCTTACCCACTTACTGAAAGACAACAATGATATAACACTGCTATTTTGTTTGGTGACACGTAATATTATTCATACTAGTACGAATAATTCAAGTGTATTTGTTTGTTTCTTCGTTTGTCCTCTCTTGACATCGAAACGACGCGACCGATTTGTATGGAGTTTATGACCCTGGGAATAATGTAGCATACTTTTTATCCCTGAATTTCCACAGGAACGAGTTTTCTACGGATTAAACCAGTTTTTTCAATACTTCTATGTATTACTTCAACTATCTATAATGTAAAGTATCATCGGGTAGTTCGGGTACGCAAATTCTAAGTCTGAGTCTACGCGTAACGAAGTCGCGGGCAACGGCTAATTTTAAAATAAAATATCTTATTCAATTTCATCTCTTTTTCCAATAGGAAAACACAATGTTATTTTACTCCAGACATTTTCTATAGAAACGTTTAAATGATCATTTATCATACATACATTATTCGCATGTCAGATTGACGGCTCCATGGACTACCGAAAGCTGATAGCTGAAAGCTTTTTAAATGATCCTGAATTCCTGATACACGGGTAATTTAATTTTTAGCTTAAAAGCTCGGGAAGATGCGAGGTACAACTTCAAGCGTCGGTAATGAGGCTTGACCATGTGAGTGCCTTAATATGACGTGATTTATGAAAGCGGAGCTATTAAATGTCGTGAATGGACCAAAAGTGATGATATTCTTTATGAAAAAAATATATTCTCTACATCGTGGTCGTGTGACTATCCCTGAAAGTGGGAAGTTGTAGGTTTTTAACGCTATCTTGGCTATTTAATAATATGTTGGACCAATTTACACATATTGACCTAGCTTCAAACTAAGCAAAGCTTGTACTATGGGTTCAACGGGGCAACGGCGCTGGGAGCGGATAACCCGTAATCCCAGGGGAGACCGGGGAAATGGGTGAAATGGTTCCGAATGGAGGACCGATCACCCGACTGAGACCAGGCAGTCGTCCGCTTCTATAAATAATAAATGGGTGCTAGACAACGATATAAATACTTATATAGATAAATACATACATACATAAATACTAAACATCCATGACTCGATTCGAACCATGGTCACTAACAACTGAGCCAAACCTGTCGTATTTGTTTGCTTAGTTTGTTATGACACTCCATAGAAACTGAACATAATCTGCAGACTAAAATATTATCTTCTATAAATACATGCGCGTGTGTGCGAGAATGCACGTTCCGGCCAGTTTTGTTATGGTAAGCCGCGCACGTTCCGCGGGCGGTCTGAGGTAACTTGTTTGGTGCGGGGCGGTGCGTGTCGCTACTGGTACGTAGTACCTATTACATATGCTATGGCTTAGTCCGCTCACACGGAACCCAAGCGTCCGCTTAGTCTACTCAAATAAGCGAGCAAGGCCGTTCCTATACCCAGCTCAGCCGTCACTGTCACTCGTGCAACGGGTGAAAGAGAAAGCGCTACGCACAGAACGCCCGATTTAGTTAGTATTTAACGCGTTTTAATTTCTATAAAAATACCGTCTAAAAAATAAGGCATTTATAAAACTGACAATGTATGTATGCATATAATATGCATCATTAAATATTTCTGTTATATTTAGTTTTACACTGTTTGATATAATAAACTGGAGTAAAGTTGGATTAAAGGTCCGAGTTAGAGGTTATTTTGGAAATAAATTGTATCGAGCGAAGTTTCGTGAAACGTGTAACCAAAGCTGTCAATTTAAGGATGATATAATCAACTATAACATACGTTTTTTTCTTATTTTTAACTTTTAACATTTCTTAGAAAAGTATGAACTTAAATGAGCTATTTGACGATGCTGGGTCAGGGAACGGCCTAAGCCTCGCCGATCACTCACCGGGATTAGAAGGATCCCTACTTTTCAGTCGGCAAAATACCTAATAACTAATTACTGCTCCATCAGAAACGTAATTAATTTTAGGGGGATGTGGTTTAAGGGGGAGGTTCAGCGTGAAGCGGAATAATCTAAGGGTGTTTTGCATCGAACACGTTTGAAGGACTCGGAAATATTAATGGGCCACTGAGCTGTGATTCCGTAGGTATATAAACGCCATCTTCTATGTGTACCTACATAGAAAGTGAGTGTCTTATTTACTACTACTACTACTACGACAGCCTATTTACGGCCTACTGCTGGGCACAGGCCTCCTCTCTTTACGAGAGGGTTTGGGATATAGTCCCCACGCGGACCCAGTGCGGATTGGGAACTTCACACACATCCTTAAATTACTTCGCAGATGCGTGCAAGTTTCCTCACGATGTTTTCCATCACCGAAAAGCTCAGTGGTAAATTCAAATTGAATTTCGCACATAAGTAATTTCAGAGGTGTGAGCCGGATTTGAACCCGCGACCCTCTGCATGAGAGGCGGTAGGTCAAACCACTAGGCCACCACGGCTATTACTTGCAAAACACAACAATTTAATTTATACGCAGAGCAATCATTTCTTCTCAATAAGATACTGATGAACTTTCCTTATAGCACCCATTTAATTATGACTCGGAACTTTGCAAACATTAATCGTAAATACGAGTAACAAATGAGCAGTGGCCTGTGAATGATAAATGATTTAATATACTAATGTTTCCTAAACAATGTCTGTATATCTGTACTTTCAAATTTGCAGCAGTTACAGAATGTACCCGTCATTCTATTTACTAGTCCGGAAGCTAAAGAGGTGATTTTTAAAGTAACTCGTTTTATAGCTATGATGAATTTATTAACAACACTAAATGGACGATACAGAATTTCATTTATAATTTGTCAAATAATTATTAATTATTCTATTAAAATAATGGTTTTATTGTGAATTACTCACTTTGTGATTATATTATATGCTGTGTATGATGTATTTTTATTATTTTTATTTTCACTATGACATGTAAATCGGTTTTATGAATAAATGAGTCTGAGTATGAGTATGAGTAACTCGAGCGCTACAGATTTATATATTCGCTAGCTGTTTGAAGAAGAAGATTTTATTTGCAAAAAATAAGGTAGTTACATAATATGTCATTAGGTGCCATAGAGACGATAAGTAGCTTATTCAGCTATACATGTAGGCACTAGCATGCAAATTATTTTAGAGAAAAAAAAAATATAAAGAGTCTTTGACAAAGAAATATTTTACATTATAATATATTTTTTCAAGCAATATATGGGTTAACTTATTTTTAAATTGATCCCGCGTAGACTTTGAATTTGCGTAACCGATGATACTATACATGTATACATGCTAATGCAAAAATAATACTCTTTATATTATTATATTTTTCTCTCAAATAATTTGCATGCTATTACTTACATATATAGCAGAATAAGCTACTTATACATATAGAAAGTTATAGTTATAGAAGTATTGAAAAATTGGTTTGACCCGTGGAAAACCTGTTCCCGTGGAAATATCGGGATAAAAACTATGCTGTAATTGCTCGGGTCTCAAACTATCTCCATACCAAATTTTATTAAAATCGGTCCCCTCGTTGCGACGTGAAGGAAGGACAAACAAACACTACTACTACTACTACTACAGCCTATTTGCGTCCCACTGCTGGGCACAGGCCTCCTCTTATCACGAGAGGACAAACAAACACACTTTCACATTTATAATATTAGTATGGATGTATCTATCGACTTGGCTGATAGCTTTATATCGATGAAATACTGAACATCACATGAATAAAAAAGCGAACATCAAGTGAGGCGTGTTTTCATCAATCCACCTGTCAGTTATTGTTACCGATATTTTATCTAGAAACGATCGCAAAAACGCTTTGAAGTTACTACGGACAGCGATCCATCACGTCACACCACGGTCCCGCGGGCCCCACAACTAATTGAGTACGGGAGGGGGGGTTACATTGTTTTTGTGTGGCAGCCGGCTTTGGAGTGTGCGCTTTTTAGGTTCCACTTTCGAAATTATGCAAGTGGTTACGACTAGTCAGTCTTTAGCTACATGACATGAACACCCGCTCGTTTTCAATAGATATTACGAAATTACTTCTTTTTTTAACGTTTTTTATAAATAAATAAATAAATAAATAATAAACTTTATTGAGTATAAAAATCCATAGTTAATACACTAGTTTGCTTACACTAGACTCACTAGAAATAGGAGTACAAAGCCTCAGCTTAACTTATTGATGCTTATTTTCGGATGTATGTAATTACAAAAACCCATAGGTAACTATTGTTTATACTTAGGAAGAAAAATGCTTTAATTTAATTTAATTACATAGTTTAACAGATTAGGTAAACACGAGTATTGTATTGGGTGCAAGCTTCCTCCGTTCCCTGTACTAGTTTGCACTGTGTTACAGTGGAACAGGATCCGCCGGCCGCAATTAACCTTTACTACCTATTTAATCGGTGGTCCAAATTATTTAAAAGAAAACAAATATCGGTTTATTTTACAAGGTCATAACATAAATTTAAGTACGATCAAGAGAATGAGGGTATTTGAAAAAGGGAATCAATATTTTTATAGGTAGGTATATGCATCTCTGTTTGACAAATGCTCAGAAGTATTCGCTCAAGGTTTGCCAAAGGGCGACGGAGCGCAGCATACTGGGGATAAAGCTCACAGACCGCGTCAGAAATACCATCTTACGCTCAAAGACCCTAGTCGCCGATGTAGCCCTGACAGCCGCTAAGCTAAAGTGGGACTGGGCTGCTCACGTCTGCCGCATGCCGGACGATTCATGGGCAACTTTATCAACTAATTGGTCCCCCCAAAATAGAGTTCGGCGTTGCGGTAGACCCAGACGGAGATGGCGGGACGAACTAGACGCCTTCCGCAATGATTGGCCGGATATCGCAAGAGACAGAAACGCGTGAAAGGGTGGAAGTGCTCAATCTGCGTAATAACGGGGAAACCCGCTCCGGGTGCGCACGAGGCGCGACCCGCGATGGCGAAACCGGTGCACACCTCTCCACACCCTTAGCTGCTTACATCAGTGTTGCTCCGTCGCCACCCGTGCGGTGGCCTGTATAGGGGGCCCACGAAGGCTAGCCTCTTGGTTAGTGCGTAAGCGGCGAGTCACCGTCTGCCTTACTTTCGATTTGTGAGATATTGATCAGGCAGATGTCCGTTATCTCACTCCATAGCCCGATTTTCCAGTCCACACCTCCCATCCACATAGCCCACTCCAAGTCTCTTCCTTCCTCGGCAATAGTTTGGCAACTGGGGAGGGCTGTCCGCCAGTACAGTCTCATATTGTATTGGGAGGACAGATCTCCACAGTTGCGGCCATCTCACATTTATAGTAAAAGGTACCAAAAGCCTCTTCATGTTGGCTTCGGCCCCATGAATGCGAATGACCGGGTCCCCATGGGCCCGTGACATGAAAATGTACCAACAAATAATAATAATAATATGCATCTCATTAGATCGCGATCTTGTACTAAATGTCTGGACTCCAGAATCCTTTATCGATGCTGTTTGATTAATTAAGTCTTAAGTTTCCAATTTAACTGCATATGTAAATTAACCCCAGCAAACCTATAATTGGCTTTGATACCTAACTAAAACAACCCTTGTAACTGTAAATAAAATAAAAATACAAAGTAGGCAAACGTGCGCACAACCCACCTGATGGTAAGTGGTCACTGCGGCCCATTGACACCGAAATCCTATGATCCCCATTAATCCCATTAGGAAACCATAAGATCTCGAATGCCAGAGCGGCTATAAAAAGAAATATACAGGCATCCAACGTGTAACAAAACCAGTGCAAGCCTCGGACATCCCAATCGATTTTCATTATTCGGAAATAGCCTAAAATATTTTTAGTGTAATTCGCATTTTTTGCAAAATATACTATGTTTAATATTCGACATAGTTCAGTTTGATTAGTAACTTCTGGGCTGGTCATCTTCGATTAGATGCCCATTTTCTGAGTTGCTATACAGATAGTGCCTCAGTAGCACCTTCCTTCTAGACGGGGTTAGCATTTAATATTTTTATTAGTAATTATATAACTTTGATTTCATTTAAAATATGTCAGCTACTAGTTGTCGTTTCGATTGACGCGTAAGTGATGTTCTTTTTGAAAATATTAATTTTTATAATTTTCCTTTATGTTTTATTAAAAATATATTCTAATATATAAAAATATATTTAGTCTAATAGATATATTTAAACCAATATTTGAACCAATCAAAATATATTTTTAATATAACATAAAGGAATTATTGGGAATAAAAAAGTACGACCTGCCATTTTATGATCGAACAATCCATTATATTTTTACCAATATATCTTTTTATAAATTGTATAATTATCTTCATTCTCTTTTTTTTCATGTAAAAAAGATTGACAAAGACGGCCCACCTGGTGGTAAGAGATATCCGCCACCTATAGACATTTGTAACACCAGAGGCGTCACTAATTTCGATAATCACGATAATGCCGATCTCGAAATTGGAGGAGGATAAGGCGTATGGGATAAGGGAGGATAGGCGACATGGGATCAGGGAAGATGGGAGAGAAGGATAGGGAAGAGGACAGGCCCCCGGTCCTCTCACTCACCGTACGAAACGCAATAGCAAACTATTACTTCACGCCGATATTCTGTGAGAGTGTGGTACTTCCCCGAAAGAGCCGGCCCGATTCGAGCAATAATTTAATATTATTGCAAGGCTCTAATAAGAATTATCTAGTACCAATCTATCAATACTAGACCAGTGTCTGTATTCTAATCTATCTCGGTCCAAACTAATGCACCGCGGTCTCGCTTTGATTAAATACTTGGAATCCAATCACAGCAGTATACCCATACTTCGATACCAATCAATACAATGGGTCTGTTTGAAACTTTCGCCTTAGACAAGTTTGGTTCCAGTTTGGGTGTATGGTCATAAACATTAGCCGAAGATAATAGGCTAGTGGTTTCAGCCTACCGCCTCTCATGCAGAGAAACGAAAGTTTTAACCCAGTTCGCACGTCTGAGTTCACATATGCGATATTCAAATTGAATAGGGATGACGACAGGGTGAACAAATCGATATTATAATTAGTCCGTCTGTCAGGTAATAAAAAAATATTAGACACGTATTTTTTGTTTTATCAAATTAACAAAGAATGACTAAGTTAAAACGCATTAAAGTTGGAGAGTGGGGGCTAACTACGTCACCATTAGGTATAAATCGTACTTAACCATGACGTCACGCGACATTTCAACTCAATATACTCGTATCTCCGTATAAGTTTGATGCCATCCAACACTGCCTTTTCAGGTAACAGCATTTTGGATATATACGTTAAGTACCTAGGTATTTTAGAGAAAGTAGTGGGTAAGTTTATATGTCATCAAGATAGTATTATTCTCAAAAGTAAATTGAACTTTATGTTTCGGTTATGATAGACGTAATAAAAGTGACATGCTTTTAATTTACATGTTGTGTTTAAGAGCAGTCAAGTGCAAAAAAGTCACTGCACACATGAATATATCCACCCCTTTACAATGTCACTGCGCAATAGACGCGATGTGACGCGACGCCACAAAATGCAGTGTCACTCCTGTCACTATGATAAATAAAATGAAACTTTGCATTCGCAGCGCAAACATGTCATGGTTTATTAAGTTCTAGAGGTTGGTTGATGTCAATAAAATTGACGATGTTTTAAACTGAGTGATATTTTCTAAAACCATGCAAATTTTTAGCTACGGGAGCCACAAAATTTGGAAAATGGACTTTCAAATTAAGCATAACCTAAAAACAAAGCGATTCGTTATTTGAATGTAGCGACGATACCTAATTAATTTTTGAATTTGGTTGAAGTCGAAGCAAAATGTTGAAAACGGTGCCCTTGTCTTTTTGTAGCGTCAGCCTGTCCATCCGTCCGTTGAAACCAATTGTATTTTGAGACCTAGTTATTTACTCTACTTTCTAGGAAAGCATATAACGGACTCCTTATAATTTTGTCATGTCCGTCTGTCTGTCTGTCCGTATTATCACAGGCATTTTACCAAAGGACTGTGCACTGTATGCTTGGAATTTGGGAGGTAGGAACCGCTAAGAAAAGATGCATGTAATGTAAGTCAAGTATGAAAAACATAATTTAAGAATGAAAACTCATATTAGAGAAATGGGATAATTTGGATATAGCTACGGAACTTTTTACAACCGACGGCCGGTTTTTTTCTATTCTATACAAGTCTGGTAGATAATTATATATTTAAAAGTCTTTTCTCTTATATTCTGTACCTATTGACTGTGAAAAAGTAAAAGATAAAATTTCAGGGAGCGCGACAGCAATCCATCACTCAATCACTCAACGTCCCAGCGCTGGCCACAGGCCTCCTCTCGTAACAGGGTGTGGCGACAGACAATAATTTCAATATTTCTTATTAGCATTACGACACAACTACAAAGGTCTTAAGTATTAATTGAATCTCAAGAGAAAACGATTAAATCTCACTTGCCCATTAACAGACCGCGACGAAGGCATTATTGCAGGATTCGGAGTTAATTCAAGTAGGCTAATGGAGTGGGTTTAATATATAGTGGAATGAAATGTTTATTGCAATTGTCTAAGAGCAGGATCGGAGTAAGAACATAATGAAACATCTACGCTGGAGCAATACAATAATTAATTAGATACAGAAAAGAACAAGTTAAACTATTAAAAATAAACTACAAATAGCATTTAAATTTACAGAAATAAGAAAAATTAAAGCTAAAAAATAACCTAAAAACCTAAATTAGGGCCTTTCGGAAAGGTTCCCATCACGCAGGCAGCATTCCCTCGCTGTATGGCAATAGCCAGTCTTTGCGCGAGAAAGCTGCCGGCGCGAGGGTCTCCCGTTGCCTCCCTCAAGCGCTTCCCTAGCTCCCTGTGGAGCCCCAGCGCCCCTTTGCCCCATGACCCCATAGTCTCCACCCCGAAGGCCACAAACTCATAGCTCGAGCCCAGGCAGCTATATTTATTAACCTTCAGGCGCTCTCGGGCGTCGGCTGCCGCTCCGGCTCGACGGCTGGTCGAGGGGAGATACGACATCGCCATTGTGTCGGTGCACGTGGCGTCCCACACCAGCGCGCGGCCCATCCGCCAGGGTATCAAAGACATCCCGTCCGGGCGCTTGCCATCATTCCGTACGATCTGGGGCTCCATTAGATACAGAAAAGCGGTGCCATTTAAGTTTGGCCCTTTGAATATTTGTCAAACAAATTATATTGTAGCTCACATCTTATGTAATCTGACATATCTACCGACCTTTGAAATACCGAAGTCTAATAATTAATATGGACATAGGATATGCAACGGACGTGCTTACTGCCTAGTTGGTACTCTAAATAGATTTTCTAGTGAAGTAATATGTAAACTCCACAATAGAACCTGTGAACAAGTAAAGATCATCCTCAAGCGCCACTTGTTAGAAAAACAGAATACCGCCAGCATTAATTTAAGAACTAACAGATATATTATGTAATAAAATGTAACTTTAACTGCAACACAACTCCTTAACTCAAAAAATCTTTAAAATTGAAGATTAGTAGTTAAGTTATCCATATTAATATTATAAATGCGAAAGTTACTCTGTCTGTCTGTCTGTCTGTCTGTTACCTCTTCACGCTTCAACCGCTGGACCGATTGAGATGTAATTTGGCATGTAGATATTTGGGGTCCCGGGAAAGGACATAGGCTACAATTTATCCCGGAAAAGCGTATAGCTCCCGCGGGAGCGCGATAACCGAGTTCCACGTGGGCGTAGTCGCGGGCAGAAGCTAGTTATGTATAAGGGCATTTTTACTTAATCTTGTACCCCAATTATTGTAAATGTCAGAAATAAATTAAGACCGTGTCAGTTTTGTGACCATCATTAAGCATTAACTTTAATGGAATTATACATTTTCATATGATTTATAAATTGCTTAATGAATAACCTTTAAAAAACATCGAGAAAATAGTTTGCTTTCATATGAATTTCGTTCTTAATTGTGGTCACAAAACTGACGCGGTCTTGATTTTTTTCTGGCATTTTCACTGATTGGGGTACAAGATTTAGTAAAAATGCCCATAATATCCACTTAGGACTCGACGTTTGACAGATTGCCTAAAATTTGGTGAAGGAATAAATTTTAAATACCACATCAATCAATGCAAGGTCCGTCCGGATAGCTAATAACGATACTATAGTTCTAGCTAACCTGCCGCCGAATAGCAGTGCTCGCACTGTTGTGTTCCGGCCGGGGGTTAAGGCACCCACATAACCACCTGCCCCCCCTCTTCGGGCGGGTGGTATGCGTAAATGCATTTCCCCAGCGTTAAAAAAAAAAAAAAAAGGGGGTTAAGGCAGCCGGTGAAATTTCTGGCACAGAAGCATTCCATCTTAGGCCTCAGGGTAGGCAACGCATGCGAGATCTTATGGTTACTTAATGGGGGATCAAAGGATTTCGGCGTCAATGGCCCGCAGTGACCACTTACCATCAGGTGGACTGTGCGCTCGTTTGCATATACCATTGACATAAAATGATAATATTGTTGTCTTTGAGGGCAGCCACTGAAATTACTGGTACAGAGGCAATCGATCTTAGGCCTCAGGGTTGGTAGGTCCTACATTCAAAATCCGCCTGATGTACATGAAGCCGTGGTGGCCTAGTGGTTCGACCGCCTCTCAAGCAGGGGGTCGCGGGGTTCGATTCCGGCTCCCACCTTTAACGCCCGGTTCCTATATCCAAACAACGCCTCGTTTTGCCTACGGACGGTTAAAATTTGACAGATTCTCTATGGAACAAATGTCAAAAATCAACCGTCCGTAGACAAAACGAGGCGTTTCGTGGATATAGGAACCGAGCCTAAGTTAAGTGCGAAATTCAATTTGAATTTTCCACTGAGCTTTTCGGTGAAGGAAAACATCGTGAGGAAACCTGCACGCATCTGCGAAGCAATTCATAGATGTATATAAAGTCATCAGTCCGCACAGTCCAAACCCCCTTGTGGTGAGAGAAGGCCTGTGCCCAGCAGTGGGACGCAAATAGGCTGTAGTAGTAGTAGTAGTACATGGGCCGCAGTGACCGTTTACCATCGAGAGGCCTGTTGCTACTAAAAACTCAATAATATGGTCAACCTTGACCGCTTCGATTTTAGGTAAGTAAGTAAGTATTTATTCGTTTTAAACTGTGTACAGTAAGATATGGTAAGCGACAACAGTGTCAACGGCTGCCTATTTCAGGCGCACAACATTTATTCTTACGACTAAATTTAAAATTAATGCAATTGTGTGCTTAGATTTATGTTATCTAAGTTTAGTTGTAATATGTATAAAGGAGAATGCCAGGCGTCCCATACAACCGTGCCCCAAGTTGTGCACAAACCTTTAACTGTTGGAAATTAATAATTTGGATTTAGAAACGTTTTGCCATTGTTTTTTTTCTTGTATAACTGCAGGTTTAGATTTCAACTAAACAAAGTTAATCAATCTATAAATTCCGGTGGGCTAGTCCAAAATGCCGCGATTTGACGTATTTGACATCTTGAATCGGTAAGAATACGGTAAAAAGTGATGGGACACATCATTCATTCTTTGAGTGAACCAGTATAGAAAGACATCAGTAAAGTACGAGTCAAACTCGTGTATTAATGGTTCCGTATTATGATTTTTTTCGAGATGGTCTGTAAAAATTATGGAATCATAGAGTTCGCTTAGATTACAAGCCAGTTTTTAAGTATAACTTTAAGTGTATTGCCATTTAAAATTTTGAAAATTCGGCAGCGCATTGAATACGCCTATTGCAGAAATAAACATGCTATTTTTGTTCTGTGAATTATTAATCCTTGGGCACAGTATATTGTATTTGTATTTTTCCTTTAAATTTTCTTTTAGGCGAAAGTTCCAGAAGAAATCTGACTCGTTGTCGAATTACCAATAATATTATTATGATCATTGCACCAAGGAAGTGCGTCGTTTGGAGTAATTTGAATTCTCTGCGCGCAGTAAAATATCCTTAAGGGCAGTAAGGGACCCTTTTCACAGTAAAGAGATCATTTCATATGTAATATTCTATTCAGCTTCGCAGTAAAGGGTGGAAGATGTTAGGCGCGAGTCGTATTTTTTTTTAATATCTTCACATACAAGTCACATTCTTATGTATATTATGCAAGTAGGTATGTTTTTCCGTTGAAGCCGTGGTGGTCTAGTGGTTCGACCTACCGCCTCTCATGCAGAGGGTCGGGGGTTCGATTCCGGCTCGCACCTCTAAGTTTACTTATGTGCGAAATTCAATTTGAATTTACCACTGAGCTTTTCGGTGAAGGAAAACATCGTGAGGAAACCTGCACGCATCTGCGAAGCAATTCAAAGATATGTGTGAAGTCCTCAATCCGCACTGGGCCCGCGTGGGGACTATAGCCCAAAACCCTCTCGTGATGAGAGGAGGCCTGTGCCCAGCAGTGGGACGCAAATAGGCTGTATTAGTAGGTATGTTTTTAGTGCCTCAGTGTCTCAAAATATATGTGTGTTTATACATGGTGGGTCAGAAAATATGGCAAATAATTAACCCACAGTATCGGCTATCGATTCTGAGTATATTGTATAGGTCTTTAATTTTTTTTGAGTTGGTAAAAAAAAACATTTTGTATAGGATTAAGGCGTCGCTCACACAACCAATCCCATATACAATTTTTTTTTACCAACTCAAAAAAAAACTTAAAGACCTATACAATATACTGAGAATCGATAGCCGATACGGTGGGTTAATTATTTGCCATATTTTCTGACCCACCGTGTATAAAAAGGATACGTATTATTTTTTATTGGATATTCTTTTGTCTTTTTACAAATAAACAAATGTTAGACAAATATTTTGTTTATTTTATTAGGTGACGTCAAAGAGATATTTACATTTTTGCACCGTATTTCGTTGTATTGAGGTCCAAATGTGTAAACATTTCTTTGAAGACAACTGTACCCGAAGGAAAGGTTTCCTGATTTAATGAGGTAGGTAATGTAAATTAAATCATGAATTTAAAAGATTCACAAACATCATCATCATCATCATCATTTCAGCCCAAGGCGCGCCACTCAGACCGGTCCTGTGCCACTCGCATCCACCGCGTTCCCGCGACCTTTACAAGGTCGTCACTCCATCTTGTTGGAGGCCTACCGACAGCTCGTCTACCGGTTCGCGGACGCCACTCCAGGACTTTCTTGCCCCATCGGCCATCAGTCCTGCGAGCAATGTGCCCCGCCCACTGCCACTTAAGGCTCGCAATTCTTCGGGCTATGTCGGTGACCCTAGTTCTACTGCCCCTACACACAAACCCTATAGTTAAATTTAGGAACTACTACAATAGCCTCTTAACGGCCCACTGCTGGGCATAGGCCTCCTCTCATCACGAGAGGGTTGGGCTATAGTCCCCACGCGGGCCCAGTGCGGATTAGGGACTCCACACACATCCTTGAATTAATTCGCAGATGCGTGCAGGTTTCCTCACGATGTTTTCCTTCACCGAAAAGCTCAGTGGTAAATTCAAATTGAATTTCGCACATAAATAATTTTTAGAGGTGCGAGCCGGATTTGAATCCACGACCCTCTGCATGAGAGGCGGTGGTCAAACAACTAGACCACCACGGCTCTAAAAAAAATTAGGAAATTTGTTTATAATTAAGTTCTTCACTTTTTGCAGTGAAATAGTACATTTTGATGCAAGTGCGAAAAGTTTGCCATTTTATCACGAGTTACGCTGGCGCGAGCGAAAGTGAGCGTTAACACTAGGGACGAGTGGAAATGACACGTGTATCAAACGACATTTTTTAATACATTTGCGGAAAAAAAAGAAATAAATGAACAGCATGAAGCTCAAAAAACTTTACGCACTAGTTCGTAAAAAACAACTCTAGGCACGCTCACTAGCTGTCAAAAAACAAAAAGCGCTCGTGCGGAAATGACAAACTTTTGGCACGTTGAACAGGTATCGAAATGTTAAGTAACTTTTTGAGCAACTGTATTAAAAACATCTTTTAGGAAAGTATTTTTTACATAGACGTAAATAATATAGACCCGGTCTAACGTACACGTAATATGTCCCCACACGCCTCCAAAGTTCTGTCACCGAGCGTGCGTGACAATAAGCGTTTTTAAAAAAAACTTTTTTCGAAACTGTTTCTCAGTATCTAAAAACTCGTCTCGTTGTTGGAAAAATGTGACCCAGCTTTAGTGTCACGATATAAGTTTAACTTTGGATTGGTCACCAATGAAGTGGGGAAACATGACATGTATCTACGTTAGGCCGGGTCCATACGAAGTATTATTTATGTCTATGATTTTTTATTAAAGGTTGCCTAACAAGTAGGTAAGTAAAAGATGTTCCCTTTTTTACTTATTTCAGCACGTTGTAAGACTTCACCTTTTGCCCGGAGGCCGAAAAAAATCAACACCCGATCCACGTGAAAAGGTCATAAGGTAAAGCGCTAGTCGATTTCCCCCGTCGGGGCGCATATTTGCATAGACCAATATCCGGGGCGTTACCACGGACCGGGTGAGTATCGAGCGAGAAGCGAGTGAGGTGGTTTACGAGTCAAACCATACTGATGTTATAAATGCGAAAGTAACTCTCTGTCTGTCTGCTACCTGTTCATGCTTAAACCGCTCGACCGATTGAGATGGAATTTGGCATGGATATAGTCGGTGTCCATGGAAATGACAGGCTCTAAGTTATTCTGCCATCTCCTTTTGGGTCTGCTTCTGCTCCGGTAGCCAAGGGCTCTATTCAAAACGTTACAAAGGGAAAGGGAGATTCCCAATCGGTACGAACACGCGTCGCGGCGCTCTTTAAGCAGCTAGATTTAAAGTTCAATTGTTTTTTTTTAACGTGTATCTTTTATTAGCCAGAAAAATTTAAAAGAACAAGTATTTTTTTTTTTACATAAGTCGTAAATTTCATGCTTAAAATGGAAATAAAAAAACACCTCATTCTAAAATTCGGTCACTATTACATAAACCTGCAAAAGGTTTCCAATAGTGGCACGCATGTAATTAATTATAATTTGAACGTGTTTAGATAAATAAAAAAAAAAAAAAGGGCGTAAGTCAAGAATAACGTACGTAACCCTTCTGCGCATACAATTTAGTTCTGCGCGTAGCGCTCGTCCGTACAGCGTTCTATCCATATGACGTCACATGGATGGCACTTGGACGGCACGCACCGTTACCACTAAAACGCGATTTTCTCGAAAAGTAATGAACGAAAAAATCTGAAAGTTTTAACTTGAATCCTTTGCACAGGAGATACCGAAATGGTTTTCGAAATACGCCTTACAAAATTTTTTAAATGTTGTCAATTTGAGCACGCCGTATTTATAACGTGTGAGCGTAGGGATTGGGAATCTCCCCTTTTCTATGTAACGTTTCGAATAGCGCCCCAGCTTGTACAACCAATTCTGTGGCTGCTTTGGCCCACCGTTCCGTATGCATGACGACGTGGCGAGCCCAGTCTCATTTAAGCATGGCATTATTGACACCAACATCGGCAATCCATTTTGGAGCGCAACTCGGTGTTTCTGAATTTTTCCAGCTCATCACTGGATCATTTTTATCAAAATACTCAATACATTAATGAGAATCGATGGTAACTCCCGCGATTAGGTTAGAATCGGTTGCCACTTGTAATTTAAGGAGCTACCTGACGACGTCGCATATATTACAGATTGGGGGTACACTATAACGTCTTGAAGCTTTGGTAGCCTAGTGGTTCGACCTATTTGTATTCCACTGCTGGGCAGAGTCCTGCTCTAATCACGAGAGGCTTTGGGCTCTAATCCCCATGCGGGACCAGTGCTGCAGATTGGGAACTTCACACACATCTTTGAATAAATTCGCAGAAGCGTGCAGGTTTCCTCACGATGTTTTCCTTCACTTTCTTCCTTCACTTGGTAAATTCTTTTTCTGACGTGTAAAAGTGCCCCTATGTGGCCAATTTGCTGAATAAATGATTGAATTGAATTGAATTGAATCACCGAAAAGCTCAGTGGTAAATTCCAATTGAATTTCGCACATAAGTTAACTCAGAGGTGCGAGCCGGAATCGAACCCCCGACCCTCTGCATGAGAGGCGGTAGGTCGAACCACTAGGCCACCACGGCTTCAAATAATGATTGAAAAACAAAATAATGATTTACTTAAATTAAATAAATAAATATCTTGGGACATTTCACACATATTGACCTAGCCCCAAACTAAGCAAAGCTTGTTCTATGGGTGCTAGACAACGACATAAATACTTATATAGATAAATACATACATATATAAATACTAAACATCCATGACTCGAGTACAAATATTCGTCTTCATCACACGAAGTTTGCCCCGAGCGGGACTCGAACCCGCGACCTTCGGAACAGAAAGCAGGGTCACTACCAACTGGACCAATCCGGCCGCAACACACTATTGGATCTGGCACTGTCAAAAATTTAACTACCTAGTTAATTAGATTAATGTGTAAACCGAGTTAGTTAAACCACACAGTTAACTCGAGAAGTAAGTTCTAATAGCAGAACTAAGAACTTTCAACAGAGGATTGCAGTAAAGGACTTCAACTAACTATGTAGGTACTTAAGCAAGGTAAAGTTTAACACTGTTCTGGAAATTAATATATAATTGCTTGCTTGCTGATAATCTCAAAGGAAACGGAAAAGTTTTGGTTAAACTACTCTAAGAAAAACACTAAAATGCTCTAAGGTCCCGAGCGTGTGAGAGATAAATATTGGGAAAAATAACCCCATTTTTTAAAGAATAAAAATAAACCGATTACTTACATAAAACATTTGATATCCCAGTATCAATCTCACAATCAAAATTAGCCCAGGGCTATATTCGAAGTCTTAAATTGGGATCTCCCTGTTCCCTATAGGATCGCTCACGCGTCAAGTCAAGTTTCTTAAAGTTCACGCGACGCGTGGGCCATCCTATACTATCGAATATAGGCCCTGCAGAGCCTGTCAAAAAATTGTTCACACATACATAACATTATAAATTATACGTTGCATAAAAACTACTGAACTAACTTTGATAAAAAAGTATTCTGGTAAAGATATTTTTTATACAAACACTTTGCCTTTGTATTTGTTGCTCTATTAGGACTAAACTACTGAATTCTATTCTAAACGCAGCATTTCTCTTCGCAACACTTCTTAGTGGCAGAGTAGTGAAGACAAGTTGATAAAATAAGAGATTTTCCAAAATAAAAAGGCCTTCTCTACAAAAATTACTACTTTTATACCTTTCCTACCACTTTACTCTATAAATCATACTCCAATAACGTACTATGACGTAATATACGAAGTTGTCTAACCATTTAGCCCTTTTCCCGTCCCAACCGATATTAAGCTGTAGGGTGATAAATTTAAAGTCCATAATACCACACCTGCGGGTAATGGATAGAATGAAGCAATGTAGGAAAGGAAAAATAGGTAAGTTTACTTTGGTAAACTACGAGTAACAGTTCCAGACATTTCCAGGCACTGATCTAGAGGTATTTTAGTTTTATGCATAGAGATCTTCTACTATCTAAAGTCCCGCCTTTACATTTCAAAACGCTTCAATGTATTTAAAAAGCACCACCAATACTCTCAACACATGTGTGCGTGCTGAGACAGCCGTCAACTATGCGTTGAGAGTGTTGGTAGTGATTTTTGAATAATAATTTAAAAAAAATAAGCGTTTTGAAACGCCTTCAGCGCGGGACTTTAGATAGTAGAAGATCTATCTCTACATACCTACACAAGCCTTAAGGCCGTTCCTATACCCAGCTCAGCCGTCACTGTCACTCGTGCAACGAGTGAAAGAGAAAGCGCTACGCACAGAACGCCCGATTTAGTTAGCTTTACACGTTTTAATTTCTATAAAAAAACCGTTTAAAAACATGGCATACATAAAGCTGTCAATGTATGCATATAATATGGATATTTTTTTGTTATATTTAGTTTTACACTGTTTCATATAATAAATTGGAGTAAAGTTGTACAGGTCCGAGTTAGAGGTTACTTTGGAATTAAATTGTATCAAGCGAAGTTTCGTGAAACGTGTAACGAAAGCTGTCACTGTAAGGACGATATACCTAATCAAATATAACATGTGTTTTTTTCATATTTTTAACTTTTAAGATTTTTTAGAAAAGAAGAAGAAGAAGAAATAACTTTATTTTGCATACACTTTAAAAACAACAATAAAATGACAATAGGTTGGACACTATACCTACAAAAGTGTTACAAAAATGGATACCATTCAGCGTATGCCGTGGTACAGATGCACCAACGGCGCTTGTTTTCAGTGGACCCGATAAAACTACAAAATAACTATACTAATTAAGACTAAAAGGAACCGTGGTCCGCACGACTTTTCATACACAAATACTAGCACAAACTATACAATTAAAGGAACTAAAAATAGATTTTTCTAACTAATGTGAAGACAGTAGCCATATATGTTTTCATATAAATGTCACTTATGGTATGATCTTACATGAGCAATTTGACGATGCTGGGTCAGGGAACATTTTCCACATTCATTATCTCTTCATGCAAGCTTGCAGTTGGGTTTTATTGGGTTTTGTATCTTAGAGTTGTGGGATAAGAATAACAGTACTCTTGTGCCCATCAGTAAGGCGTAACTAGGCTGGTTGTGGTACTGGTGATCGTGATATAACGTTTCAAGGCGGAATTACACAGAGTCGTTTACCGCATGCTGCATGCGGCGACCGCAAAAGTGTAAAGAACACGGTAGTCAGCCACTGCTGCCACCGTCTAAAGGTGATCGCAGTAAGACACACGATGTTCGTTGGCCTAAGTAGTTTGAAACAAGTTCGGCGACCGCATTAGGTGAACGACTCAGTGTAATACTGCCTTTACAGCGACCACCAGAGTACCATATCCAGCCTAGTTACGCCTTACTGTTAGGCACAAGCTTCTCATAATGAGAAGGTTTGGGTTATAGTCCTCATGCGAGCCCAGTGCGGATTTTGGTCTCACAACCTTCAATTACCTACTTCGTAGATGCGTGCACGTTTCCTCACGACGTTTTCCTGCACCAAAAAGCTCAGGCCGGTCGGGATTAGAACGGTTGAAGAAAAGTTAACCCGACGAAATAGGTTTCGGCAACCGACCGTTATTTTCTTATTAGGTGTTTACTCAATGATTCAATACTTACAATATTAAATTAAAATAATATTTCCTATTTTATTGACCCTATCTTTACTACCCTTCGCAGGACTAATGGCCGATGGGGCCGGAAAGTTCTCGAGTGGCGCCCGCGAACCGGGAGACGAGCTGTCGGTAGGCCTCCAACAAGATGGAGCGACGACCTCGTGAATGTCACGGGAAACCGGTGGTTGCGAGTTGCACAGGACCGGTCTGAGTGGTGAGCCTTGGAGAGGCCTATGTCCAGAAGTGGACGTCTTTCGATTGAAATGATGATGATGATGATTAACCCTACCACACCCTACTTACTGGTACCCTACCTACGGACTGTAGCCCAAAACCCTCTCGTGGTGACAGGAGGCATTGTGACCAGCATTGGGACGTGAGCGTAAATAGGCTGTTCTGGTGGTAGTTGGAACGGACATGCGCTGGTGCAGTTTAGGTTCCGTTTGTATACAGTGTCGCAAGGTCTAAAATTTTCTGAGTGATTTAGACAACGCACAGCTGAAACTACTGGACGTAGAGAGCTTCAATGTGGCATGAGGGTTCCTTGGGGAGTGTACGGGAGCACTAAGAGAGGATTTCCCGGAATTCCCACGGGAATAGGGAAAAACGGGATTTTACACTTTAATAGTTACGCGTATACGAAGTCGTGGGTAACATCAAGTTACTAATAAACTCGTGTAACAATGAAATTAATTTCTTTTGAAGTCACACACATCGGTCAGTGGGATTAACTCGGGTTGTAATCCAAGGAGAAAAAGGGGCAGGTATCGCTAATTTAGCGACGGTGTCTTTAATAATGAGATTAAAGGCTTTCAGGGGTTTTTGTCGGGCCGTAAGGGATGAGTTTCAGAGCGGCATTCACGCTTGACATTTTGGAATAACCTAAACCACTGAACATCTAAATAAAACAGCCTATTACCATAGTAAGGTAAACATAGAAGGGGGTTCAATTTGAATTTACCATGAGCTTTTCGGTGAAGGAAAACATCGTGAGGAAACCTGCACGCATCTGCGAAGTAATTCAAAGATGTGTGTGAAGTCCCCAATCCGTACTGGGCCCGCGTCTGGACTATAGCCCAAACCCTCTCATGATGAGAGGAGGCCTGTGCCCAGCAGTGGGACGCAAATAGGCTGTAGTAGTAGAAGGGCAACCTTCACACAAATCAGAGTATGGCTGAAATATGTAAGTTTTAAATGCGATTAATAGATGAAGCGGCTTAGGTAGCCTGTATGAAAATCTCAAGCTCCCTGAAAAAAAATCAAGTAACTGTGAATTAAGCATCAATACATGCCCATTAGCATTTGAAGATGTTCGCGATAAACTCAAAAATACTACAGGAAAGATTTTCATGCAGTCTTCTTTAAACATGAAAAAGGGGTTCACGAGGAAGGTATTGGCGTATAATTTGTTGTTTTACTACTTTTCTACCCTTATGAAAAACTAGCTTTTCCCCGCAACGTCGTATGTGTAGAAATATTAAAATGTAAATACCCGCTTTTTTTCCGAATCCGCGGGAATTTCGAGAAATCCTGTCTTAGAGCTCCCTTACGTTCCCTGGATGCCAAATTTCAGCTCTCTACGAGCAGTAGTTTTGGCTCTGCGTTGATCGATCAGTCAGTCAGTTTCTTGTTTTATATATATAGATAAATAACGTTAAATGAAGGATAGATCATCCTTCATTTAACGTTATTTATCTATATAGATACTACATTCCCAGTCTTTTTAAAAAATGTAATAAGTAATGAATGATTAGCAATTTTAATTATTAATTAATTATTTATATAAGAAGAAGAAGAAGAAGAAAAACATTTATTCGTGACGATAAACACACAACATGAAAGCATAAAAAGACGGGTTATGGTTGGTCACGAAATGGTCCCAACTCAGCGTAATGCTGGCATTAAAGCCAGCGCTGGTCTTCCTAATATAGATTTCTAAGTAGTAATTCTTTGATTATTTTAAACTGTCATATCATTTTTTTATCCAGAACATGACGCGAAGTTAACAATTTGAAAATCATAACTGTCCCTCTTGCACAGTCTCGCAAAATTCCAACTCAATAGAGCAAGCCTTTTTAGATTCACGTCCGGCATCTAGATTTATCACAAACATATTGAACAGCTCCAAAATAGACACAAAAATATACTCTCTATTTTTGGAACCGACTTGAAATACGTAGCTTCTGCCAAGCCCCCCTTTTGCCGAATAAACTTGGTAAGCAAATGGAGGGGGCCACGGATAAGGCACACGCATTGCAGATTGGCCCCTTGCCAAGAAGAATACTTCCAAAAGCACACAGATTGTTATTAGATAAAGGTTGCAAATCGTTACTGGCGGGTTGCATATAAAAAAAAAGAATTAAGAAAAACAATCGTGTTACTGGCTGAAAATACTTAGTTTTGATCTTTCTGACGGCCAGTCCAGTTGGTAGTGACCCTGCCTTCTGTTCCGATGGTCGCGGGTTCGAGTCCCGGTCGGGGCTAACTTTGTGTGATGAAGACGAATGTTTGTACTCGAGTCATGGATGTTAGTATTTATATATTATGTATGTATATCTCTATATGTATAAGTATTTATATCGTTGTCTAGCATCCATAGTACAAGCTTTGCTTAGTTTGGGGCTAGGTCAATGTGTGTGAAATGTCCCAAGATATTTATTTATTTATTCGTTATTAAACGTCAAAAAAACTAGTTTTATCTGTCATAAAGTTTCAATCATTGATCCATTCGTTTGTCCTATTTATGTAGGTACTTACTTAATTTATTAAAACAGTAATTATTTAAGTATGCGAGCAGGTAATTAGTTTTTCAATTACTAAAGCTAAAACGCATATAAACAAACAGAAAGCAAATTTAAGACATTCCAAATTTAGATGTTCACCGAATTCAGCAAACCAGCATCTTCAGAACAGTCAGAGTTCATCGTCTAATAGAATTCTGTAAAATATAGTTTGTTCTCCAGAATGTTCTTTGCGTTCCTTCGAATTAACAACCTAGGAAATCTTTTAAATGCCTCGACAGTCCGTGTTTAACTCGAATTGAATGAGATATTTCAAGCGAGTCCCGTATTTCGAGGCAGAACTAGTGATGGGCAAAGATTCCAAAAATAGTTTTAAGTACCTATATGGTTGAATGAATGAGTAATAATTTCACTATGAAAATTTAGGTAAACAAATGAAAAGATAAAAATACCTCAAACGAACATGGAACAAAAATCTCGATGAACTTATCACTTATTACTTATGTAAGATATCCATATTAATATTATAAATGCGAAAGTTACTCTGTCTGTCTGTCTGTTACCTCTTCACGCTTCAACGGCTGGACCGATTGAGATGAAATTTGGCATGGAGATATTTGGTGTCCCGGGAAAGGACATAGGCTACTTTTTATCCCGGAAAAATGCATAGTTACCGCGGGAACGCGATAACCGAATTCCACGCGGGCGAAGTCACGGGCAGAAGCTATCCATACTAATATTATAAATGCGAAAGTAACTCTGTCTGTCTGTCTGTTACCTCTTCACGCTTCAACCGCTGGATCGATTGAGATGAAATTTGGCATGAAGATAGTTGGGGTCTCAGGAAAGGACATAGGCTACTTTTTATCCCGGAAAACGCATAGTTCCCGCGGGAACGCGATAACCAAATTCCACGCGGGCGAAGCCGCGGGCAGAAGCTAGTATGATATAATATTAATATGATATTAATATTATAAATGCGAAAGTTACTCTGTCTGTCTGTCTGTTACCTCTTCACGCTTCAACGGCTGGACCGATTGAGATGAAATTTGGCATGGAGATATTTAGTGTCCCGGGAAAGGACATAGGCTACTTTTTATCGCAGAAAAACGCATAGTTCCCGCGAGAACGCGATAACCGAATTCCACGCGGGTGAAGTCGCGGGCAAAAGAGGATCAATGAGGATCCCGTGTGAATGCGCCCTTAGGAAATATAACTAGTTAAAACGTTTTTTTTTTTTTTAATGTTCAAAAATTCAATGTTTTCCCATCACTAGATAGAACAGAGGTCAACGGGAGAGGCGAAGACAAATCGAGTTAAAGATGGTTCCTCCTTGTAAAGCCGTCGGCGACCTCACTGTCTTTAACACATTCCCTGTCCCCATATAAAATGACAGCACATGTCTTAGCAGCACGTATCTTAGTATGAAGCAGTGACTCCATAGTGGGAGCATGGACTTGTGAAAAAAAGCTTCATGTCCCCACATTGGGGGCCTTCGGACAGGGAACGTGTTAAGAAGGTGAAATTATAAGTTAACAGGGGCTCTATGCGAAGTCTTAAAAAGGGATCTCGCTTTTCTTATTAGTTGAACTTTAAATCTAGCTGCTTAAAGTTCACGCGACGCGTGAGCGATCCTATAGGGAAGAGGGAGATCCCTTTTTAAAGACTTTGAATATAGGCTCAGAGTGGAAAATATGAATAGTTTTGTTTTAACTTACAGTCAGGGCAAAGGGCGTGGCGCTAGGTCCGTCCGGGGTGGTACAGTCGACGTCAAAGAGATGTTTACACTTTTGGACCTTCATATCATCATCATTTCAGCCGATAGACGTCCACTGCTGGACAAAGGCCTCCCCCAAGGCGTGCCACTCAGACCGGCCACTCGCATCCACCGCGTTCCCGCTTTACAAGATCGTCACTCCATCTTGGACCTTATGGACCTTAATACAACGGAATAGGGTGAAAAGTGTAAACATCTCTTACACGTCGACCCTACCACCGTCTTTCTCCGCTGACCTGCCGCCAAATAGCACTTACTTCTTAAACTTGAAACAGCTAAACCAAATAAAGATCAAATTTATTAAGGAAGACGTTAAGAAGTATTGGGCGACCCTGAAAATATTAATATGTGAGTATATAAAAAAAAAACAGAAGGATAGAAAGAAAAAATATTTATTCACGATAAGTCTTCTGTCTAGCTGTTTCTGTGTAACCACTACTATTACTACTACTACAGCCTATTTGCGTCCCACTGCTGGGCACAGGCCTCCCCTCATCATGAGAGGGTTTGGGCTATAGTTCCCACGCGGGCCCAGTGCGGATTGGGGACTTCACACACATCTTTGAATTACTTTGCAGATGCGTGCAGGTGTCCTCGCGATGTTTTCCTTCATCGAAAAGCTCAGTGGTACATTCAAATTGCATTTCGCACGTAAGTAAACTTAGAGGTGCGAGCCGGAATCGAACCCCCGACCCTCTGCATGAGAGGCGGTAGGTCCAACCACTAGGCCACCACGGCTTCTAGTCTAATGATTAAGTAACAATTTCATCGCACATTCTCAGGTCCCGCTTATCTTAGCTCTATGAGAAAGGCAGCCTTAGGAAATAAAAGCTTACGATGAATAGACTTTCTTGAAAAGCGAGCTTAGAGAAACTTAGGTAGGTCGCGTGCAAGCTTAAAAGTTCTGAATGGATTATATATCTGTACCGCGTAGTGTTAAAATTAAATATGTTAAGTATTATAAGGTATAACACCTTGGTAGAGAACCTTTGTACTAATTCACAGATTTAATTTCCTCTTGAGGGGTTTTCTAAGGCACCTACTACTTTTACAGCCTATTTGCGTCCCACTGCTGGGCACAGACCCTCCTTTTGTCACGAGAGGGTTTGGGCTATAGCCACCACGCGATCCCGGATTGGGGACTTCACACACATCTTTAAATTACTTCGCAGATGCTTGCAGGTTTCCTCACGATGTACCTACCTAAGATACCTACATGATACTTTCACTTTTATTACCCGCATAGTACCTAACTTATGCTATCTACAGAGGTTCAATTTTGTATTCATACAGACTTGAAAAAAAACCCGTTGAAAAACTTTGACAAAATGATTGATCCCAAAATATTTCAGTAATTAGTACATTTTTTCTTCACTCATTGTTACAATAGTACATTATAGCAGAGGCCGCCAAGTAGCGCATTGCCGGACGAGTCAGTTAGAAGGCTGAGCGAAGCTAGCTATGGATGGCAGAAGAAACCAACGTGAGGGTAGATCGGAACGGTTCTTTCGTGATCTACCCTCAATTTCTTCGTCCGATGAAGAAGACGTTTTCGAAGAGCCAGAACAGGAGGGTACACTCAAGAACCCAAATGCCGATGTACCCACACCCCTGCATCACCCACAAGTGGGAGAAACAGAAGTCCGCAGGAGCGCGGGTGAGGCGAAATTTGATATTTCGTACCTCCCCGCACCCCAGGAAACCACGGATCACCCACCCAAGAACCCGGTTCTCGAGCCCGAGGACCCCAATGCGAATCCAGAACGCACGGCCGGAGCCGCCCTTGCTCCACCGGACCCCGCGACCGCAAACTCGCCGCCAGGAGTCGACGTTTCGACGCCGGAGTCCCAACCACAACAGAAGCCTCAAACCAAATGGTCGCCGACTGGCGAGGAAGAAGATGCCTTTCGCCCGCTCCCCGACGACACCCCGTCGGATGAATGGCTCTGCCGCGACATGGCGGTCGTCTCCGCCTTCACTCGCAAGCAGGGCTACGCGTCCCCGGGTCTCACCAACTGGATGGAGACCTACATCCGTCTCAAGCGGTGGGAACACGGGGACGAGGAGGCGCTACAAGAATCCGACCGCCAGATCTTGGATATGGCTGACAACATCCCGGCGTTCCTGCCAAACCTCAGGCGCAAAAGGGCGCCGGAGGGAACGCCGCCAGACGTCAACAGGACAGAGAAGCGTATCTGTGTCGACCTGCTCGCCACACCACCAGACGCCAATGAAGCCAACCCACAACAAGAGACGCCAAAGCCACAGCGCCCGCCTAAGCCTTCAAAGACGACGAGCCGACTAGTTGACTTCGACCCCAGTGCGAAGTATAAGCCGAAGCCAGCAGAGGCGAAAATTCCGGCACCGCCCCAATTGATACCACAATCCGCCGGCCCGAGCGGCTACGCTCAAGCCGCAGCTAGCACAGCTAAGAAAGCCGCAGCCACCAACAGCGCTACACCCGACGCTCAAGCCACTTCCTCTGCCACCGCCGCTGATCAGAGGAAGGGCGCTATAAAGAAAAAATACCCGCCGATTGTCGTAGAACGCTTCCCGGATTGGACAACACACACGGCGATCCTGGCTAAGAAACTGGGCCGTACCCCTGAAGCACGCCCCTACGGAAATGGAATCCGCTTCACTCCCTCCTCCCCGGAGGAGTACCGCTGTATTGTCCAACACCTGACACAGCTGGAAGCAGAACCTAGAGAAGAGCCACTGAAATGGTTTTGTTACTCTCTTCCGGAGGAGAGAAAACTGAAATTGGCCATACGAGGACTACCGGTAGACACCAAGCCTGAATCCATCATCGAGGCCCTAGAGGAGAAGGGCTTCGCTGCGGACTATGCAAAGGCCATCCACGCCAGGAGCGGGCGCCCTGGCTGCGTGTACTATGTACAACTGAAAGGAGCCGCTGAAGCAAACTCCGGGGTGTACAGTATACGCGAGTTGCTGTACATGCCCGGAATCAAAATAGAAGCCTGGAGGGGCAAAAAGGGCCCAGCCCAGTGTCACCGCTGCCAGGGTTTTAGGCACTCGAGCGCAGGTTGTCACAGACCCATAGCTTGCGTGAGATGCGGCGGCCCTCACCCTGCCAGCAGCTGCGAACGCCCCAAGGAAGAGCATGCGACATGTGCTAACTGTAACGGACCCCACCCGGCGAACCATGTGGCCTGCCCTGCCTACCGCCGGGAGGCACGAAACAAGAAAGCTGGCACAGTCGCCCGTACAATCCCTGCCAGACCTGGACCAACTACTAGAGCGGCAGTACATCAGCCCACGGTGGAAGAGTCGGCGCCGGGCTCACTGATGGCGCCGGCAAACGCCCCCAAACCAAGGGGTGCTTCAACTGCCGCGAAACACCAGGCACCAGAGCCGCAGCCCAAAAAGAAAAGGACATCAAAGAAAAAGAAGAAGCCCGAAGCCACACAAGTTGCCGCTACACAAATACAGCAACAGTCAGATGCGCCGCCCAACACTGTGCTAGCGATCATTGACCTCATCAGAGAGGTCCTGCTAGCAAGTCAAGGGGGCACGGAAGCACTCACCACGCTAACAGCCGCCATCACCAAACGGCCTAACATTCAACAGTGATCAACTGAGAATCGTCAGCTGGAATGCCCAAGGGATCAAAGGAAAGCTCAATCTCCTAAAGGCTTTCCTGAACCAACACCAAGTGGACATCATGCTGATCCAGGAAACGATGCTCAGATCACAAGACGCCCTGAAGATGAACGGCTATGTGACTTATCGACACGACGAGGTCTCGCCGCAGGGGAGGGCATACCGAGGGTTGGCCATCCTTGTAAGAGGCCCCATCATTCACCAGGACGTCGAACACAAGCCTTTCAACCTATTCAACGCTCTCGGAGTAGAGCTGAAGCTTGCAAACCACCAGCTGCGCCTCTACTCAGTCTACAGACCACCTGGCCCACCTGGAAGGCTAGGAGACGAGCTGCGCCAACTATTAGAGTCCCCAGTGCCGACCATCCTGGCGGGGGACTTTAATGCGAAACACCTGGCATGGCACGCCTCGAGAACAGACCCAGCTGGAAACAGCATCCACCAAGCAGCAGTGAACCACAACTTCCATGTCTCCGGCCCTGAAGAACCAACGCACTATGACGACTGCACAGGCGCCGGAGACATCATAGATTTCGTGATCCAGAAAGGAGTCTCAGCCACCATGACACAGGAAGCTCTGTGGGATCTCCCCTCAGACCACCGCCCTATCCTGATTGTCCTCCATGACATGCCTATAAGGACCCCGAGAAGGCCGGGGAAAAGGATCGACTGGGGAGCATTCTCGGCGGCGCTGGAAGACAAAACCTACACAGGCCCGGTCTCCTCAGCCGAAAACATCGAAACCAGAGCCCAGAATATCACCAACGACCTGCAGGCGGCGCTCAACTCAGCAGCGCACACCATCCGCGCTGGCAGAAGGAGCTACCAACTGCCAGCAAAGATTGAGGACCTCCTAACGCGAAAACGCCACCTCAGGAGAAGTTGGCAGGCCACGAGATGTCCTACACTCCGTACAGAACTCAATAAACTGACGGAGAAGATAAAGAACGAGCTTGCTTCACACACGACATCCACCTGGGAGGAGCACATAGATTCGATTGAAGACAAGGTGCCTTCAATCCATCGCCTTTGTAGGCAGCTCGGAAAGCCACAAAGTGCAACACAGCCCCTCTTAGATGAAGACGGAAATAACAAGTACGCGGCTGAAGATAGGGCGGAGATTTTCGCCACGTGCTTGGAAACCCAATTCAAGCCAAACGCCACCACAAACATGGATCACATAACGGAAATAGAGGCCCGATTGGAGAACTACTTCGCATCCGCCGGAGGAGGAGAAGAGGGAGACCCGGTGTTTTTCTCACCCGGCCAAGTACAGAGAGCCCTTAATCGCACGAAACCGAAGAAAGCCCCAGGAGCCGACAAGATTCCCAGCACGGCACTCAAACATCTACCACGTCGTACTGTAGCAGGAATCACCGGGCTTTTCAACGGGATCGTGCGCACAGGACACTTCCCATCACCCTGGAAACAAGGCCGGGTGATTATGCTGCCAAAACCCGGGAAGAACCGAAAACTCCCCGGAAGCTATCGCCCAATCACACTTCTGAGCACTTTATCCAAAGTGTTTGAGAAGTTAATCTTGAAATACATGCAGCCATTCATCGAGCCTCGGATGGAACAATTCGGATTCCGGGCCGAACTATCAACGACACTCCAGTTGACCAGGGTGCTGCATGCCATAACCACGGCAGCCAACAAAAAAGAATTTATGGCGGCAGCATTCTTGGACATCGAAAAAGCTTTTGACAGAGTCTGGCACGAGGGCCTACTCTGCAAGCTGACGGACACCTCTATGCCTAGATGGCTCACCAACCTCCTGAGAAGCTATCTCACTGGAAGAACCTTTGCAGTGGCGGTGGAAGACGCCACCTCAAGTGTACGCCCAATCCTCGCAGGCGTACCTCAAGGCAGCTGCCTCTCCCCGGCCCTCTACGCGTTCTACACCAACGACATACCGGTGGTAGGAGACGTGATGTTGGGCCTTTTTGCCGATGATGCGGCATTCTTCGCGAAGTCCATCAACAAAGAACATGCCGCCAAAAAGCTCCAACGGAACCTCGATGCACTGCCAGAATGGCTCGAAAAGTGGAGGATGGCAGTGAACGTGGCAAAGACCCAGGCCATCTTTATGGGCAGAGCCATCCCACCACCACCAGTGAAGTTCTACGGTCAAGATGTACCATGGCTGCCAAACATCAAGTACCTGGGGGTTACTATCGACCGGCGACTTACCATGAAGCCGCATGTGGACGAAGTGATCCGGAGAACCAAAACCGCGCGAGCGCTGCTTCACCCAGTGCTAGCCAGCCGCCTCCCCGTGCGCACGAAGCTGGGGATACACAAGACTTACCTGCGCAGCCGGCTGACATATGCTGCGCCGGCGTGGTATGGTCTTGTGTCAGAAACCAACCGGAAGAGACTCCGTGCGCAGGAATCCCAAGCCCTGCGCACCATCGTCGCCGCCCCCCGCTTCGTGCGCAACAGCACGATCATGAGGGACATCAAGTGGACCAGCCTCGACGACTTCATAAGCAGCCTCGCGCGAGGCATGTTCAGCCGCGCCGATAGATCCGAGCACCCGGCACTGGAGGGCCTCGCGCCCTTGCACTCGAGGCCACCGGACAAAGTCAAACGCCCTCGTCCACTTCCGAGGGCGTTAGCGAAGAGCCCATAACCAAGGAGTCCACGGTCACGACCCCAGGTCAAAACCTAAACGCCACAGATAGGCAAAAGAACCCGCACGCCGCAGAAAGGCAATCGGGAAACCGAAAGCCGCAGATAGGCCATGTAAAAACCAAGAAGGTTATATAGCCCAGCCCGTCGCTACGGGCTGCGATAGAAGCCGGCGAAAGGGACACAGTCCCGAACGCCTCCCCAACTCCTGTTCAGGAGTTTGTGATGACTCTCGCGCGCAATTGCGGCCGAGGTATATATAATGCTTTTCTCAAACAGCGAGGAAATACGTAAGGTCAGTCGGGGCAAGTGCACCAGGATGGGGTAAGTGCGCCTAACATAAATATATCGAACCATATAACTATTACTCAACTAGTAGTTGGCTGTTTACAAGGCATAGGGGCGAAATAAATTTAGGCGCACTTACCCCACATCAGTATTTACTACTTCCATGATCGTGGATGATTTGGCCATGGAAGGTGTACTTATTACCTCCATGGATTTGTCAGTTTCGGGGCAAGTGCGCCAGGATGGGGTAAGTGCGCCTAACATAAATATATCGAAACCTATAAATATTACTCAACTAGTAGTTGGCTGTTTACAAGGCATAGCATAGGGGCGAAATAAATTTAGGCGCACTTACCCCACATCAGTATTTACTACTTCCATGATCGTGGATGATTTGGCCATGGAAGTTGTACTTATTACCTCCATGGATTCAGCTTCTAGAGGTGTCTCAAATAGCAAGCGAATTAAAAAAAAACACACACGACAATAATGTTTATGCTGGCCAAGGCCGGCAATGGACAGCCTCGCGTCTTCTTTTTCTGAAAGTAACACGAACATTTCCGAGCATGTTTGAGAAAACAATTTTAAACCCATTAATAAGTATAAAAAATAATGATATTCAATAACTATGTTAGGATACAAATTACCTTAAGGGTTTAGCAGCTAGGGCATTTTTCATACATAGCATTTCATACCTGTAACAAAAAAAAAACAAATTATTACTCATAACGCCATAAAAGGCAAGCAAACAGAAAAAGAAAACAAACTTTAGAACTGGCCAGTTTATAAAAAAAAAACTAATTCAATAACAACTGTTCACTCTAAATCAAATAAAATACTTCCACCGCTATTCTATTGCTTTGAAACAAAACGTTCCCGAACGGAACGAACGAATGGAATGAACGGATAGAATGATTGATAGCCGCTCTCTCCGCCATATTGTATTTGTTTGCTGCAGACGAAAATGGGCTTTCTTGGTATGATATGATTTAGATACCTACGTTCGGTGCGACCTATTTTTGTAGAGAATATTATTACCTCAAAGGGATTTGCTTAGAGGCAATTGTTTGAGCCAATAAACGTTCAAGGACTGTCGGTATTCTTGAATTCACTTAGAATGTTGACTACTTTTCAGCGCTGCAAAAGGTTATGTTTTTAATAACTCATTTTGGAAATGTATTATGTTTTCTATATTACCTACTAATAATTAGTCTGTAGAAGAAGTCGTGTCTGTTACTTGAATATTAAAAGAAACAAATCGAGGGGTCTATAAAACGATACTGAACACCATACTGAACACAAAAAACGTTTTTTAGAAAAAGTTACTGTATGTATGTATGTCCGGATTTAACTCGAAAACTACTCGTAGGATTGAAACAAAATTTGTTACACTCATACCAAAGTGGATACCGGGATAAAAAGTAACCTATATGTTGACTAGGGTTATAACCCTAGTAGTAGTAGTAGTAGTAGGTTACTTTTTATCCCGGAACAACGCATAGATCCACGGACGAAGTCGCGGGCAGAAGCTAGTAATATAATAAGGGCGTAGGTACCTAGAGATCTTCTACTATCTAAAGTCCCGCGCCTTCACATTTCAAAACGCTTTAATGTATTTAATAAGCACCACCAACACTCTCAACACATGTGTGCGAGCTGAGACAGCCATCAACTATGCGTTGAGAGTGTTGGTGGTGCTTTTTAAATAATAATAAAAAAATTGAAGCGTTTTGAAATGTGAAGGCGCGGGACTTTAGATAGTAGAAGATCTCTACCTAGTTTGTTTTTCTTCATCTCCACTATCCGAAGGTTGTCAGGTAGGGATCGCTATTAAGCGATAAGACCGCCTAAATTACATTATGTCTGTACTGTTCCTTGAATGTGTGGTGTTCAATATATGAATTGTATTGTAGGGAAATTATATACATAATAAATAATATCCATTTTAAGTATTATACCATTGAAAAACAGCAGCAGACTATTCATCCACCCAATTTGCACGAGAACTCATGTGCTATCACATTACTTCCTCATAAAGCGGCAGTTCCTACGATCAAATACTAATGTATATCACTTCTGAGCCCTATTGCAAAGCGAAAAGGTTCAAAAGAATACATCTTCTTGTACTCAATAGCACCGTACAAGCTGTCAATGCTGGGAGGTGCTGAAACGACCCAAGTATTAGCCTATTTGGTATTCTACTCGCCAACGTCCTTTGGGAGTGCGTGTGGCGTGTTTGACACGGGCGAGTTACTTGCGCGAGTTACTAAATCACGAATTGGAAATAGAAAATTAACTTTATGAACATCAAAATTGGGTATTAGTCTATTTTATGTGCGAAGCTGAGCCACTGAGCTGAGCTTTTCGGTGAAGGAAAACATCGTGAGGAAATCTGCACGCATCTGCGAAATTCAAAGATGTGTGTGAATTCCCCAATCCGCACTGGGCCCGCGTGGGGACTATAGCCCAAACCTTCTCGTGATGAGAGGAGGCCTGTGCCCAGCAGTGGGACGCAAATAGGCTGTAGTAGTAGTAGTAGTAGTAGATGTGCGAAGCTAATTTTAATTTTTTCACGCAATCCAAAGACGATTGTGAGTGCAGTCCTCAATCCCCTCGTGATCTGCCTTTGCCCAGCAGTGGGACATAAATAGGTGCATGTGGTGGATGTTGAACTCTTTGAGCAGTTGCCTTTTTTTAACCTTCGTCAAATACTTTTCAGTTATTTTTTGGTCTTACGTTGGCTAAAAATTTTAAATAACGATTGATTTTACCTGTCATGGTGTAAGACAATTTACTGATTATTAACCGATACGAAAAGGGTACTATATAAAAGTAGTGTTTCAAAATTTAATTCCATTGAAAATGATTTCATATGTGTGAAAGCTTACTCGATTTATAATTGGAATGAATGAGTGGATTTCTGAAAAGGAGAAACGGTAAACCTTTTATTCAATAAGTATACTGACTACGTACTAAAGATTAGCTAAATAATTTAAACTGCAACCGCAAGAGATGTTTTAAAATCTAACACTATAATGGGAAATGATAACTAGTGTCTGTTTTTTTTAACATCAATAATGTATAATAAATCAAAATTATGTGCATTATTAGTTAAAGACATTTCATTTTATTTCTATCAGTTAAACATATATTTACCTTGATAAAATAGGATTTTTGCTCGACCTAAATCACCATCATTCTTATTTATTTATTTAAATTTCATTGCACATGCAAAAATGTATACAATGCGAGGATTTAATGTCTAAAGCAACTCTCTACCAGTCAAACATAAGGCCAAACAGAAATGGATATGAATAGGTGCATTGTAGCAAAAAGAAACATCATCATTACTAGGCTGTTGATAAACTTTTCACGAAACGACTCATTCTTGTATTTATTTTAACAAAAACACTTTAAAAATAACAGTCCTTCAAATCTACACTAATAATTAAATCTGTAGAAGTCGCATCTGAAACTTGAAAATTAAAAGGAACTATCAAGTCGAGGGGACTATAATATATAAACGATACTGAACACAAAATAACGTTTTTTTTTTTAAAAAAATACTGTACCTATGTATTTCCGTATTTAATTCTAAAACTACTAGACGGATTGCAACAAAATTTGGTATTGGTAGTTTATAACACTGGTCAACATAAAGATTACTTTTTATTCCGGAAAAATGAATAGTTCCCGCTGGAATGCTATTAACATATTCCAAGTGGACAAAAGCTCCTATAAAACACTGTCTTATTATATCACGTCTTATTAAATAATGGCACTTTAGAATCACTGTCATGCATTCTATTTGTCTACTACCAGTAGCAAGTCAAGTACTGGGAGCAAGTAACTGGTCAAACTCCAAAGGGGGCATAAGAAAAACACGTATCGGCAGGTAGCCCCGATTTGTAAGAGAGACGTGTCAGTCGTCCGGTCAAAATGTATCGCCTAATACTTAGCGGGACGGTTACTCTTTACACATGGCGGACACGGCCTATAAAAGCACGATTTCGAACACAATTCGAACGAAGTGTCAATATTTGCGTGCGAGGACGTCTGTACACTTGTAAATGTGTGTGTAACTACGCGGGCCAGTGATCCAATCACCGTCTCCGGATGAAACAGATGACGGTAAGGGCGAGTTGGGCGCGAGTTGCGCGCCGGCTAGATCCAGGCGGGTGATTCCGTGGGCATTATGTACGTAGTACTATTAAATATTCTGTGTCTTTAGTTAGAATGTGTCGGATTAGGCTCTGCGGGGTCCGAGGGGCAAGTGCGTCAACGGGGTTAAGTTAAGACACCTAAATTATAGGTTCAATGTGTAACCTAAAAACACTGAAAACCTAAAAACAGTTTCCAAAGAGCATAGCATTGATTGCACTATGTTTTAAGGCAGGTATTTTTTTTTCCTTTTCTATTGCGTGATAAGTAGCTGACAGATGTTAAATTAATGAAAAGTTACGAGTACTAATCAATTAGAACCATGAAAAAACGAACACGTCTCTTTATACAACTTTATAATATCTTCTGCAGTCATTAACGGAACTTAAATACAAACAGGCAAGGCTAAGTCAGAATTAATAATAAAAATAATTTTAGAAGGTATGAATACAAGATAAGGCTGAAAATTACAAATTAAATCAAATATGTTTATTTGGCAAAAAAAAGGTACATGAACTGTTACTATACAATATTTCTTAGAATATAAAGCGAAAGACAAGTTTCGTAAAACTGTTCAGTTCCTCGAGCAACGCTATTTTATTTAATGAACGCATAGCCCACCTGATGGTTAGTGGTCACTGCGGCCCATGGACACCGAAATCCTATGATCCCCCATTAAGAAACCATAAGATCTCGAATGCGTTGCCTACCCTGAGGCCTAAGATGGAATGCCTCTGCGCCAGTAATTTCACCGGCTGCCTTAACTCCCTACTGGAACACAACAGTACGAGCACTGCTATTTGGCGGCAGGATAGCGGGGAAAGACGGTATTATACGTTTATAATCCTTTTTCATGACCGTAAACTTATGAACCGCCTTAAGTTAACTGCCAAGGCCATATTAATAGCGATCATAGCTAACCCGGGGCGGAAGTCGTTAACCAACGGTTAGTCGTTAACTCAGCATTGTAAACGACCCGTTAACTTCTTGCAGTTGGAGATTTAACGGCGGCTTTAAAAGGGTCCCGTGTTTGAAATTGACGGACTTAACAAATTGCCCGTTAAAAGCAATTATAGGTCATACAAGCTGTAGAACTGGACAGGCCATGAAAAACGTGCTGCTTCTTATTCTGTGACGACAATAGGGTTTGTGCTTTGGCGTGGAGATATTAGTTTGAACTTCGCTAGTGGTAGGGTCTGGTACTAGGTCCATCCGTGGAGGTATCACCGTCTTTCCCCGCTAACCTGCCGCCAAATAGCAGTGCCTGACGGGTCATCACTCCATCTTGTTTGTGACCTCCCGACAGTTTATTTTCCGGTACGCGGATGCCATTCAAGAACTCCTACTGCTTACTACAATACAATACAACAATACAAATACTCTTTATTGAACACCACACAATACTTAGAGAAAAAAAGAACAGGACAAAAAAGATCAGGAAAACATGTACTACTTCTTCTACTACAGCCTATTTGCGTCCCACTGCTGGGCCCACGAGCGAGAGGGTTTGGGCTATACTTCCCACACGGGCCCAATGCGGATTGGGGACTTCACACACATCTTTGAATTAATTCGCAGATGCATGAAAGGATTCCTCACGATATTTTCCTTCACCTTTTGCGGTAAATTGAAATCGAATTTCGCACATAAGTAAACTTGGAGGTGTGAGCCGGAATCGAACCCCCGACCCCTGCATGAGAGGCGGTAGGTCGAACCACTAGGCCACTACCACGCCTTGAAAAAGAACTCCAAATTATCCACAATGCCTGTTTATTCATGCAAGTATCCATACGGGCAAAGTCACGTCTAAATCGGGAACACAATGAATTTCATAACGTCAACAATACAAACCGTTTATCATACACTTTATCAGTCATACACTTTCCGCACTTTTTGCCAATACCCAACACAAACATATCCAAAGCCATCAAAAACATCCCTTCCCTTGTAATCCCTTAGGCCCGCAAAAACAATGGGGGTAAACAAAAGCATATCAAAACGCCCGTCCGTCTGTCCGGATCAACTCGAGATGGCGGGTTATCCGGTTTTCTCATCCGGACGAAAGATCCGAGTTTTATTAGATTACGTATAATAAAAAACAGGGCGCTTTTACTTGATAAATTAACTACAACTACAGCATATTTGCGTCCCACTGCTGGGCGCAGGCCTCTCACCACGAGAGGGTTTGGGCTATAGTCCCCACGCGGGCCCAGTGCGATTGTGGACTTCACACACATCTTTGAATAACTTCGCAGATGCGTGCGGGTTTCCTCACGATGTTTTCCTTCACCGAAAAGCTCAGTGGTAAATTCAAACTGAATTTCGCACATAAGTAAACTTAGAGGTGTGAGCCGGAATCGAACCCCCGACCCCTGCATGAGAGGCGGTAGGTCGAACCATTAGGCCACCACGGCTTAAATTAACTATTTGGTTGTTTTTTTATTGAGGTCGGTATGGTCGGCACCCGTGCTATGGACGATGATAAAACAAAGTTAGACAAACAGAAAATAAAGAACCAAAGATATCTGTAGGTATGTATCAATAGGCGTATAAAAATAATTATATTCTGAATATAATTTATTGGGATAAATGAGAAAGTAGCAAAAGGAGAATTATATATTTATAGATAGATAAAAGGGCAACGGGAGACCCTCGCGCCGGCAGCTTTCTCGCGCAAAGACTGGCTATTGCCATACAGCGAGGGAATGCTGCCTGCGTGATGGAAACCCTTCCGAAAGGCCCTAATTTAGGTTATTTTTTAGCATTAATTTTTCTTATTTCTGTTAATTTAATGCTATTTGTAGTTTATTTTTAATATTTTAACTTGTTCTTTTCTGGATAAAAGTGTTTATTGTAAAGGGTTAAATCAAATTGTTTACCTACTTATTTTATTTTCCTTGAAAGACTTAAGACACAAATATTTTACTATATGTCTGTATCGTTTTTTTCGGTTATCTTGATATAATAATTTTAATCCAACTTGATATATCTTGATTTTATTGTACTTAGATCGATGAGATTAAATTACCTAAAGTAGAAAATAACTACGCGCGAACTTTTCGAAATATCATAATTCAAAAGGTTTGTCATAATATATCTATTCTTTTTGTTGGGTTGATTTTAAGGTCGTCCATTTGCAGGCATTTTTTTAATCATCGTAAACCACGTTCAAACTTTTGTTAATCCGCGGAACATACAATCTTTTAATGGTTTTAATTAAGGGGTTTACCTCAACGTGACATGCAATAAGTAGGTAAATTATTAAATCCTTGGAGTATAAGAGGGTTTATTCCGAAAGTTAGCAACGTCGCAAATAGCTGTCATCAAGTATTTCGCTGTTTTCATTAATTTCTGAATATTACTGAATGAAAACATGAATAATCACTCTATGGTTGAATAAAACATTAGGTATAGATTGCAACAGTTATCATATCAATACCTGTGGCAACACGAAAATTTTAGTATTAAGGTGCTTACCCACTAGACCGTACCATACCATGACCGTAACCGTAACTTTGGTATACAACGGTGCTCATACGTTACAGTGGGCATGGACACTGTAACGTATGAGCACCGTTGTATACCAAAGTTACGGTTACGGTCATGGTATGGTACGGTCTAGTGGGTAAGCACCTTTATGTAAGTAATATCGTTTGAAAACGTTCCATCGCATTTTCCATGCCACTACTACTACTACTACTACAGCCTATTTGCGTCCCACTGCTGGGCACAGGCCTCCTCAATCCGCCCCAATCCGCAATTAGCCCGCGTGGGGACTTACAGCCCAAACCCTCTCGTGATGATTTTCCATGCGTTTTAATGTAATCTTATCATTTGAATGCCTAACCAACAAATATTAAAAAGACGCCCCATTCAACCGTAGAATGGTTACTTCTTTTTTAATTCAGTAATATTGAGAAATTAATAAAAACAGCGAAACATTTGATAGCTATATGCGACGTTGCCAACTGTCGGAATAAACCCTCTGAATCGCAATATTATATACTATCACTATCTAATAATTGTTATAATCTCCTAGCACGATTCGAACAGGTATAATAATTATTATTCCTGTCATTGATTTAGCTCATGTTTGATCACAGATCTGAATCAAATTGCCCGATGCCATTACCTGATACCATATTAATGGCATACTGGCATATTATTATCTACGCGTAAGTGAATGATATCTTGGACTCTATTGTTGTTACGTTATTGCTATTTGCGAAGGGCGTTCATTGATATTATGTGTTTGTGTTTTAATTAGACTAAGCTTCCCCCGACTTCATCCTAGTATAATTCGGGGAAAGCATAAAAAAATCCAACCCCTTTTTTATCTATTTAGGGGTGGAATTTCCAAATTACGTCTCTTAGCGGACGTCTACTACGTTATGAGATACCTAATTATTATTATGAGTGTGTCTTCAGCCTGATCCGGCCAGTAGTTTGAGCTGTGCGTTAATTAATCAAAAGATCAGTCGCGTCATCCTTGCCTTTTATATTTTAAGAGATGAGATGAGAAAATAGTAAAATTAATGATGGAAATAAGCGTGAGTAAAGGAGTTAAGTCATTTTTGTTAAAAAATATATTTTCAGTGCTACATTGTATGATCTAACAAAAATGACTTTTATTAAAGTAAAGTACCCAACATAATCACTATTAATAGCACGTTTAAACCTCACTGTTGGTCCCAGGGTCTATGTTCGAAGTCTTTAAATAGGGATCTCGCTGTTCCCTGTCGGATCGCTCACGCGTCGCGTGATCTTTAAGCAGCTAGATATAAAGTTCAACTTGACGCGTAAGCGATCCTATAGGGAACAGCGAGATCCCTATTCTAAAGTTGAATCAAAAAATAAAGTCAGTACACCCATAAATCTTTTGTATTTATCATATTTGATAAGAAAAACCAACAACGATTACTACTACTACAACAGCCTATTTGCGTCCCACTGCTGGGCACACGCCGCCTCTCATCACGAGAGGGTTTGGGCTATAGTCCCCACGCGGGCCCGGTGCGGATTGGGGACTTTACACACATCTTTGAAATACTTCACGATGATTTACTTCACCGAAAAGCTCAGTGGTAAATTCAAATTGAATTTCGCACGTAAGTAAACTTAGAGGTGCGAGCCGGAATCGAACCCCCGATCCTCTGCATGAGAGGCGGTAGGTCGAACCACTAGGCCACCACGGCTACACAATGATAACACAAACAGACATTTAAGTTAGGGACTATACATCCCTTAAATGTGATTTTAGTATGTACCTATATATGTATTTTTATACATATTAACGTAAATTTAATGTAAATCATAGACATAAATAATACTTCGTATGGACCCGGCCTAACGTAGATACATGTCATTTTTCCCCACTTCATTGGTGTCCAATCCAAAGTTAAACTTCTATCGTGACACTAAAGCTGGGTCACATTTTTTCAACAACGAGACGAGTTTTTAGATACTGAGAAACAGTTTCGAAAAAAGTTTTTTTTTAAAACGCTTATTGTCACGCACGCTCGGTGACAGAACTTTGGATTGGACACCGTGGAAGTGGTGACATATTACGTGTACGTTAGACCGGGTCTATATTATTTACGTCTATGATGTAAATCTATATGTTTAAATTTTGAAAAAAGGCCTTCTGCTGAGTTTGTTGCGGCGCTTCTTCTCAAGCAATGGGTCTAGAAAGCGCTGGTAAATTCATTTCTGTTAAATTCATTTAAAAGTGACGTGTAAAAGTGCCCAGATGTGGCCTATTTGCTGAATAAATATTTTCATTTTCATTTTCATTAACTGTACAACAGAACGATGAATAAACGCTCCATTTTTCTTCGCAACAAACAATACTATCAATCCTTTACTGCAGTAAACTAATGCTTGAGGCGTCAGAATACATCTCCGACGTCACTAGACCTTAAATCGATTATCGACTACAGAAATACACAACTATTAATAACATACAGCGAAGCAGTTGTCCCGTAGACATAGAGTCTATTAAAGCTTAACCCACTTCCCTATTAATTTTGTCGTGCAGTATTATGAAATGCGTAATTCGAATACCATCACGGAATAAGGACGCGGAGGATCGCGCGGTCACATTGCGCAGATTAAGTTGGAAAATTGGAAAATTCTATATTTATGTTACAATAAATTATAACACACGTTTCTGATGGGAAATTTTGTGTAGAATTTTTCATATATATGTTGGGCCTCGTATGTGAAATGTGAATACGAATTTTAAACTGGATTCTGCCCGCGTGGAATTCGGTTATCGCGTTCCCGAGAGAACTATGCATTTTTCCGGGATGAAAAGTAGCCTTTGTCCTTTCCCGGGACTCCAACTATCTCCATACCAAATTTCATCCAAATCGGTCCAGCGGTTAAAGCGTGAAGAGGTAACAGACAGACAGAGTTACTTTCGCATTTATAATATTAGTATGGATGTCGCATTTTTTTAAGATAACGTTCAAAATTACAAAAGCAGTTTTTAACAATGATCGTTCTACTTTTTAAATCATATTTTAACGGGAGGAGGTACTTTTACTTTTTTACCTAATTTTCACGACGATATTCTTATTTTTAGGTGCTTTTAAATTGAGTTTAATAACCCTACATTTATATTTTTTGCTCATGCAGAGGGTCGGGGGTTCGATTCCGGCTCGCACCTCTAAGTTTACTTATGTGCGAAATTCATTGAATTCACCACTGAGCTTTTCGGTGAAGAAAAACATCGTGAGGAAACCTGCACGCATCTGCGAAGTAATTCAAAGATGTGTGTGAAGTTCCCAATCCGCACTGGGCCCGCGTGGGGACTATAGCCCAAGCCCTCTCGTGACGTGAGGAGGCCTATGCCCAGCAGTGGGACGCAAATAGGCTGTGTAGTAGTAGTAGTAATATGGATTATCGACAGGCCCATACATCACGCGATGTAACGTTGTTAGCCGATTATTTATTTAACAAAATATAGAGCCATCAAACGAAAATTACGCTTGAACAAAAATGAGTGTTCACATCGATACAATAGGATGCAATAGTTGGAACTAAACATAATCTGCTTCTATGTTAAGCAATAGATGTCTTTAAGGTTTTTATTTAAAAGTTTATGCCTGCAAAAACACAGTAAAAGGGATGAATAAAAAAAAAATGATATACGTCACGTAAGGACGTAATCTAATCTACGCTTTAATTTTGGTTCCATTGTTCCGAAAATTAAAGCGTTGCGTTGATTAGAATTAAGTCTTTAACTATAGATTTTTTTTATACAACCAAAGATACAATATTACACTATTACGTTACAATATTATGCATATGTATTTTTTAAAGGAGACGATTGGCTGAACGATTATTTCTAACACTGTCGACCGTCCGTCAATCGTCATATTTATTTTGTGTTATTATATCGAATGAATTATACAGTTTTCAAGACACCAGCACGCATCTGCGAAGACCACTACAATAGCCTATTTAAGTCCCACTGCTGGGCACAGGAGGCTATAGTTTCCACGCGGAGATCATGTTGATAAAGATTGGTCAAAAAAACTTTTTATAAGCATGTTGAGCTTTTACATACGTCCTGTCGTTAGGGCAAAGGGTGGACACGGCCTGTAAAAGCACGATTTCGAACTCAATTCGAACGAAGTGTCATTTTTTGCGTGCGAGGACGTCTGTGTGCGTGCGAGGACGTCTGTACACTTGTAAATGTGTGTGTACCAACTACGCAGGCTAGTGATTCACTCTCCATCTCCGGATGAAACAAATGACGGTAAGGGCGAGTTGGGCGCGAGTTGCGCGCCGGCTAGATTCAGGCGGGTGATTCCGTGGCCATTCTGTATGTAGTACTATTAAATATTCTGTGGTTAGAACTAAGTTTGTTTTAATCAAGGTTACTCACATATCTTTCCAACGTCTCTACTAACCTAGCGCCCCTCCTACGCACTCAAATATGGGGCCCGTAAGCAAATTAGTCGTATCCCATCGGAAAGCGATTAGTCGAATCAAACTCGGATTGGCGTAACGACTCGAGTTATCGCAATTACGTGCGAGTTAACTTTATCTCGAGTTGGATTGCCGTGAATTATGAATAAAGTTTACGACTAAAATTGACTTGTATCGAGTATTAGGTAATTCTACTTAGATGTCTGGTGGAACTCATTTAGAAATGACTAGCTTTTCCCGCAACTTTGTATGCGCAGAAATATTAAAATGAAAAATCCCGTTTTCTCCATTAGTGCTCCCCCATGTTCCCTAAGGAACCTGCATGCCAAATTTCAGCTCTACGACCAGTAGTTTCGGCTCTGCGTTGATCGATCAGCCAGTCAGTCGGTCAGTTTCTTATTATATATATATAGATATATATTGTCGTCTCCGAAATTTTCCATCACGATTGTAATTAATTGTATTTAAGAGGGTTTATTCCGAAAGTTGGCAACGTCGCAAAACGCTGGCAAATATTTCACTGTTCACATTAATTTCCGAATATTACTGAATGAAAACATGAATAATCACTCTGTCATTGAATAAAACATTAACCATGGATTGCAACAGTTATGTTTTTTTTTTGTATTATAGAAGTACTTACATCGTTTGAAAAGTTTCCATCGCATTTTGCATGCATTTAATATAAAACGGCACGCATGATTCAATAACATGAAAAATTTATAAATACAGCTAAATATTTGACAGCTGTACCTATAACCAATTTTCGGAATAAACCCTTATTAAATATCGACTTCTTGTAACTATTACCTCCAGAAACTGGTGTTAATAGAATATTTTCAAATAAAATTACCCATCGAACATTTTTTAAATACGCTCAAACTGATCAGAAACAGTTATTGAATAAAATAATAATAATTTTGATGCAAGTGCGAAATGTTTGTCATTTTATCACGAGTCCCTAGTTATGTTGGCGCGAGCGAAAGCGAGCGTTAACACTAGGGACGAGTGAAAATGACCATTTCGCACGTGTATGAAACGTTTTTTTTCATACATTTGCGAAAAAAATATAAAGAAATAAATGAACAGGATGAAACTCAAAAAACTTTACGCACTAGTTTGTAAAAAACAACTTTAGGCACCCTCACTAGATGTCAAAAAACAAAAAGCGGTCGTTTGGAAATGACAAACTTTCGGTACGTTAAACAGGTATCAAAATGTATACTTTTTGAGCGACTGTATTAAAAAACAACTAAAGGCTAAACTAATGTGAAAACCAAAGGAAACTTCACAGAGATGTTTAATCAATACGAAAAACGCCTCTCAATAATAGGGATGACGATAACTTTTTTTTTCTTAGTCTATCAGAAAGATTATTGAAAAGTATTGGACACGTATTTTTTCTTTTTTCACGTAATCAAACTTATACACGGAGATATATTGAGTAGAAATGTCGCGTGACGTCACGGTTAGGTACGATTTATACCTAACAGTGACGTAGTTAGCCCCCACTCTCCAACTTTAATGCGTTTTAACTTAGTCATTCTTTGTTAATTTGATAAAACAAAAAATACGTGTCTCTTATTTTTTTATTACCTGACTGACGGACTAATTAGAATTTCGATTTCTTCATCCTGTCATCATCCCTATTAGGTATAGGAAAAACTATGGAGTGTGGAATGTGCCTTGGTAAGGAGCGCAATCTTATATGACGAAACAGTTGAAAACGTGTCCAGCGGATTTGATTTGATAAGCAACAAAACAAAACACACTCTCCTCACAACCGTTTTCGCTGCGTTTCGCCTCAGCACCGCCATCTGAAGGCGCTACTGCAGCCTATCCGCCTAGGTGGCTTGACTGGAATGGCGACCGCAGCGCCCCCAACATACCCGCTTTGGGAACTATAAAGATTGCGCTCCTTTACTTCAACCCTCCATAGGAAAAACGTCTCAGGTTTGGCGAATTATTTTTCTATCCGGGTCAAACGAGCGCATTCTTTTCTGTGATATCTGCATGGTATTCTACTCTTTGTGTCTATGGTATTGTGTGTATAATAAATGGATATCTGGGAAGGGCGCTTGTTTCTTTCAGATTTGAAGATAGTGATGAAGCTGATGTGTAGGTATGTTTTGTAAAGCAGCGTTTTTTTATTGTGCCTTAGTTGTATTTTACGATAATAATCCATATCCATATTATATTATTTATTATTCATATCCACACTAATCCATATTAAAATTATAAATACGAAAGTAACTCTGTCTGTCTTTCTGTTACCTTTTCACGCTGGACCGATTGAGATGAAATTTGGCATGGAGATGGTTGGGATCCCGGGAAAGGACATAGGCTACTTTTTATCCCGAAAAAACGCATAATTCCCGCGGGGACGCGATAACTGAATTCCCTGCGGGCGAAGTCGCGGGCAGAAGCTAGTTAAAATTATAAATGCGGAAGTAACTTTGTCTGTCTGTCTGTCCGTCTGTTACCTCTTCACGCTTCAACCGCTGGACCGATTGAAATGAAATTTGGCATGGAGATAGTTCGAGAGGAAAGGACATTGGACATACTTTTTATCCCGGAAAAACGCATAGTTCCCGCGGGAGCGCGATAACCGAATTCCTCGAGGGCGAAGTCGCGGGCAGAATCTAGATCCTTATACATTAACTCGTAATTAAATAATTACGCATTTAATTGACCCGAGAGGGAAACAATACGTCCATTAGGGCGTAATCTCGCCGCAGGGGTTGGAAACATTTTTGTTGAACAATAGCGACCCCTGTAATGTGTCAATAAGCGGCCGCCAACCATTGGTGCTATTCCGTAGTTATTGTAAATGGCACAATAGTTTTAGCTTGATATTATTTAATTATGCCAGCCAGCACTTTGCACGGGTTAGTAAATACAAATTAAATGTTCTTTTATACCTAGCCGTAGGGAAAAATTTCAAAAACATTTTGTACAAACTTTATCAAGATTACTACTAATACATTAAAAAAAGATGCAGGCATTTTGAAAGACAGCGTGTACATAAAAATTTGATTTATCATTATTTATTTTGCAATGTGATGTTTGTTGAAATTTATATTAATAGCTGTCTGTTTTAACTAAGTACATTTTTTAATGAGAAACCTTCATACAATAGGCTTATTGGCTGGAGCTAACATGAAAGGGCTTTTAGCACCTAACAATAAATAAGTATTGCCCGATTCTACTGATAACTCTTTAATCGTCGAGTACTTTACGTTAAGTACTTTAGATTTCAATTATTTGCCTATCTTAGGTAATCATGATAAAATAACTTTGTTTTTCTTCCATTGTTTATATCAATACCTTACAAAAACAACTAACTTTTTTGTTTCACAATCAATGTCAACGATATGATCCGAAACTTTATATTTCACAAATTACAAAAAAACATGTCGCTCGAGTCGACTGAAAAGTTCTGTAAAGAGAAAATTCAATGTCCCCGTACAACAATTACCTGAAACGAAAAATCCTTACAAATTTCGCAGAGTAATCTGTCTATTCTTCTATTTATTCTTCTTTCGTCAGATTTTAGCGTCTAAAGCCCGTGATGAATGATCTTTATGCCAATTATACGTTTTATCATTGAAGAAAGATATCTTAAGGTTTTGAATATCATTTGAAGCATTTAACGCAATTTTTCATAACGGCTAAAAATGTTGAATTAGAATCGTTTTTCTATTAAATTTCGTGTGCTCAAAAAGCACTCAATATTCCCCAATGAAAGTCTTACTAAACAAACATTTTTGTGACCGCGTTTTCCTGCCGAAAAAATGCTAAAGCTGCTTTGCATATCGCGACGCATTGTGCGAACTTTCCCGGGCTTTTACGGTAAAAGCTTAATTAAATGAAACTTTTTTGTAGAAAAGTCGGCAGCGTCCGCAAATGAGCTGCATACGGTCGGAATAATAAATAGTGCGTTATTGTTCGGGTTGCGTATCCCTGGAATTGAGGCTCGATTGGATTCGTTGAAATTTTAAACTATGTATATGTATGAAAATGAACATACGCATAGTGAATATCAATCAAGTGAATCAGAGCAAGGCAAGGCAATGAATTCGACAATTTGATGGGCTTAATATAGACTTCAAGTAGGTATTGTACTTGAAACTTACGGCTGGTAGGTTTCTTTTTTAGGGTCTCAATCTCAAGAGGTTTAAACGGAACCCTAATAGGATCACTCGTGTCTGTCCGTCCGTCTGTCACAGTCGATTTTCTCTGAAACTACTGAACCGATTAAGTTGTAATTTGGTACGTATATGTAAGTTTGTGACCCAAAGACGGACGTGTAAGGAAAATTAATGAACTTTAAACATAGACCCTATTTTTGGGGGCTAAATTTGAAAAAAATATTAATAAAGTCTTTCAAACTATATCGTGTCGTGTGACATATCAAATGAAAGTACTCCTTACGAGGATCTCAAATATATTTTTTCATTTCTTTTTGTCAAAAATATTCGAGTTATTTAAGAAAATAGTCGAAAAATGACCATTCCCCCCTCCCCCTTTTATCTCCGAAACCACTGTAGCTAAAAATTTGGAAAAAATACGGAAGATAGTTATGGACCTATAGATTACAGGAAAATTATTAAGAAGTCCATGGTATATGAAATATATCAGATAAAAGAGCTTATCCTGTGAAACGGCTTGAAAATGACGATATTGAAAATAATCAAGGGTGGAACCCTCTTCACGCGAGTTTTACTCGCTTCTTGGCCGGTTGTTTTATTTAGACGGATGTGTGAGAAGCGGGGATATTGCAGACACGTCTACTTCTCTTTTTGGTTTCACCACGTATATCGTAACAGAAGCGAGACGTACCTCCCCGCACCAACACAGGATACCTCATACCGCCTGCGACGAACGGGCTGCCTCAAGAGGGTTTATCCCTAAAGTTGGCAACGTCGCATATAGCTGTCAAATGAAATGTTTCTCTCTCGTCGAGCGAGGTCAGCTAGCCAGAGGCCAGAGGCCACAGATTATTTATAGGTTACTCTTTGTTTGTTTTTTATTTTTCTTTTAGGATGACATTTGTCAACGGTGTTGCCGTGTAAAATTCCATTTTATAATTTATTTTCGTGTTATTTGTTTTTTGAATGTAAATATTTTGTAATTTGTAAGTATTCAGTGTACCGTGTGTAGCCGGTCGAGGTCTCACCAAATGGCCCAAACGGAAGACCAGCGCTGGCATTTAATGCTAGCACAAGCTGAGTTGGGACCATTTCGTGACAGGCCACAACACTTTTGTTCTGTATAAATGTTGCTCTTTTTTTTTCTTTTGTGTGTGTGTTGTGTAATGTCATGAATAAATGTTTTCTTTCTTTCTTTCAAATGTTTCGCTGTTTTTATTAATTTCTCAATATTACTGAATTAAAAAGATGTTATCGTTCTATGGTTGAATGACGCGCCTCGTTTTATATTTGTTGGTTAGGCATTCAAATGATAAGATTTCATTAAAACGCATGAAAAATGCGATGGAAAGTTTTCAAAAGATAGTAACTTCCATAATCCTAAAAAAATCATGTTCCTATGATAATCGTTGTAATCCATACTTAATGTTTTATTCAACCATAGAGCGATAATTCATATTTTCATTCAGTAATATTCAGAAATTAATGAAAACAACTAAATATTTGACAGCTATTTGCGACGTTGCCAACTCTTGGAGTAAACCCTCTTAATATAGCAAAAACACTCACACGCGCTGTTATTTGTCTATACTAAAAATAAGTCTGTAGAAGAAATCGCGTCTGAAACTTGAAAATTAAAAGAAACTATCAAGTCGATGGGACTATATAAACGATACTGAACACGAAATAACGATTTTTAACGAATGAACACTTCTTATACACTATATCACTGTCTCTTTTTCATCATAAATAGGTACTCTTGCACTTTCAATTTTCTTCTTGTATGTATATGCAACTCACTTTTATTATTTATTTACTCCTTAAACAATTACTATATACCTATTTAGACTAATTTCATCAACTATTACTTCGTCTTGCTTCCACCGGTTTCCCGCGACCTTCACGAGGTCGTCGCTCCATCTTGTTGGTGAAGGTCGCGGGAAACCGGTGGAAGCAAGTAGCACAGGACCGGTCTGAGTGGCGAGCCTTGGGGGAGGCCTATGTCCAGCAGTGGACGTCTTTCGGCTGAAATGATGATGATGATGATGATTACTTCGTCTGGCCACAGGTTCTGGCAGAATAATCAGTGTTTTGCTCCTATAGTGGGAGCAAAACGAGAAACTGAGTCGGACCTTTTTGTCCTGCTGCAGCGCACTCATACTTTTTCTTATTCCTAGGTTAAGTTTTTTAATTGTGAAGTCTATGTTTATTTGTGTTCTTTATTATTTTTATGTACCTACTTATGCGATGTTTTTATGTGTAATAAATGTTTTATCTATCTATCTATCTAATTTGCGAGTTGCAACCATAATAATTAAACACGCTGTCAAAAAGCGAATCTCTGTTATCACAACAAAGCATCAAAATAAAAAGCTAAACGAGAGCTTGTAAAAGTTGTCCCCACACAATCGTGTTTCACATTAAAACTAAACCGTTGCGACAACATTGTTTCAAGTTATTCCAGAACTTTCCGGGTGCTTTTTGAGCAATTTAAATGAGGGAACTTTTGAGTTATTTTTGAAAGTGCCTTTATTGGACAGGCTTTCGGCGGGCCAAATAGACTTGATTAAGAATCGGTTTTTGTTCGAGTTCACTTTCCCATGTGAGGGCTCTTTGAAATGAGTTTTCGTATTAATTGAAACCGCATTGAGGTTTTAATTTTTGAAGGTAGGTAATAATGTAAAAAATCGGCCAAGAAGCGAGTTAAACTCGCGTAGAGAGGGTTCCGACCCCTGATTAGTTTCAATGACGTCATTTTCAAACCGTTTCACAGGATAAGCTCTTTTATATGATAGATTTCAAATACCATGGACTTCTTAATAATGTTCCTGTAATCTATAGGTCAATAACTATCCTCCATTTTTCCAAAATTTTACGTCTAGTGGTTTCGGAGATAAAGGGGGGGGGGGGGAATGGTAATTTTTCGCCTATTTTCTTAAATAACTCGAAAAGTATTGACCAAAAAAGAAATAAAAAAAAATATTTGAGATCCTCATAAAAAGTATCATTTGATATGTCACATGATATATTTTGAAAAACTTCACTAATATTTTTTTCAAATTTAGCCCCTAAAAATAGGCTCTATCTTTAAAATTCATTTATTTTCGTTACAAGTCCGTTTTTGGGTCACAAATTTACTTATACGTACCAAATTTCAACTTAATCGGTCCAGTAGTTTCGTAGAAAATTTACTGTGACAGACGGACGGACAGACACACGAGTGATCCTATAAGGGTTCTGTTTTTACCTCTTGAGGTTCGGAACCCTAAAAATGATTCAATAAGTAAGTAGGTAATTTTCAAAAAAATCTCACTTTTACAATATCAACCACGAATAAACAACGAATATCAAAATTAATCAAATAGAAATAGACAACATAGATAACTTAGTTTAATATTCTAACAAAAAAAAATAACCCAATCATTTAAAAACTTAACCGATGAACGAGTCATTTGAAAAAAGCTCTGACCAAAGCTTTTCAAGTTTAATTTATCTCAATAACTCAATCATTGGTCTAAATAATTTGACTCTAAAAAAAGGCTGTGTTTGGAGCCTTAAGCTTGGGCGGAAATGAGCCTGGAATTGGGCCGGCCTTGAGACACGCTTCGGAGACAGCGGGTAACATCACGGCTCGGCCGCCACTTCGAGCGACTAACACTCAACCATAGAATATTTAAACTACATACAGAATATGGCCACGGAATCACCGCCTGAATCTAGCCGGCACGCAACTCGCCCTTAGCGTCATTTGTTTCATCCGGAGATGGTGAGTGGATCATTGGCCCGCGTAGTGGTACACACACATTTACAAGTGTAGAGACGTCCTGGCACTAACACAGACGTCCTCGCACGCAAACATTGACACTTCATTCGAGTTGTGTTCAAAATCGTGCTTTTATAGACCGTGTCCGCCGTGTAACTCAACAGCAATGAATTCGGATCGCTTTGTATAGCTTTCCATAGCCGAATTCATTGCTGTTGAGTGTAGTAACTAGCGGTAGTGGTACCTAAACTTTATCCTGAATAATACATTACACGCTTACACTCATTCCGGTTTTTCAATTTGCCGCTACTTACCCGACTGCGCCAGAAGGGTCATGATTTTCGAGTGTGTGTGAGGAGCCAGTACAGATTTTAATGTGTGTCCTAGCTTCTGTCCGCGAAGTCACCCACGTGGAGTTCAGTTATCGCGTTCCCGCGGGAACTATGCGTTTTTCGTAACGGAATACCTACAACATTTCACTTTTTTGACCTATACTCGTATGTTATTTATTTATCTATTTAAACTTTTTTGCACAAGAAAATAATTATGTATAAATGGCGAACTTAATGCGCAATGGCATTCTCTACCAGTCAACCATAGGGTGAAACAGAGAAAGTGTGAAATCTTAAACAATAGTTAGTTGTTATTTTAAAGACATTTCACACCAAAAGCAATCTCCTTCTCGCTGTAGCGGAGAGATCGCGCCGCTTATCGCAAGGCGTGCCCTTACCGGACATTTCCGCCGTCAATCTCTGCGCAGGCTGGCGGCGAGTTTCCGGTTGTCTTAGTTGACGGTTTTTAAAATGTGCCCCTCAGCATCTACATCTATCACGCTGTATTACATCTATTGTTGGAAGGGAAATTGTGGTTTCTTCGGTCCCTTTTTTGGTTGATAATGCCGTCGTACAGGGTTTCTGGAATGTTCTGCGAGGAAAATTAAGGATGGTGGGCTCGGGGGATCGTCAATTGAATATACTTAGTGAAGATCTCAGTTTTGATAATCAAAGTGGACAATATTCATTGTCAAATGCCGTGGTGGCCTAGTGGTTCGACCTACCGCCGCTCATGCCGAGGGTCGGGGGTTCGATTCCGGCTCGCACCTCTAAGTTTACTTATGTGCGAAATTCAATTTGAATTTACGATGAGCTTTTCGGTGAAGGAAAACATCGTGAGGAAACCTGCACGCAGTTGCGAAGTAATTCAAAGATGTGTGTGATGTCCCCAATCCGCACTGGGCCCGCGTGGGGACTATAGCCCAAACCCTCTCGTGACGAGGGGAGGCCTGTGCCCAGCAGTGGGACACAAATAGACTGCAGTAGTAGTAGTAGTAGTAAGTAGGAAACGAGAGAACAAAACATATTCCATTTGAGGGAGTCTTCTATTTTTTAACCGACTTCAAAAAAGGAGGAGGTTCTCAATTCGTCGGAACCTTTTTTTTTCTTTTTTTTTATGTATGTTCACCAAAAATAAATAGTAAACGTAAACCGATTTTAATGATTCTTTTTTGTTCGAAAGGTGGTAGGTACTTCCAAGTTGGTCCCATATTAATTTGGTTCAGTTCTGATGATGGCATCCATGAGAAAATGAGGGAACTCCTCGAAATTTGCTAGCACGTAGATGATTTTGGTGTCAATTTCGAAGACTTCAGAGTTACTTATGTACTTCTATATAATAGTAATGTTTGGAAACTGTAGCCGAAAAAATTTTTAAATAAAAAAATAAAAACTGCGTTCAAACTCCGACAGACTGCGAAGTCGGTGTCAAGTGAACCGACCCAAAGAAATGATAATCATATAGTGAACTTGACATTGACATCGCAGTCTGTCGGAGTTTGAAGGCGGTTTTTATTTAGTTATTTAACGCATTCACTGCCACTTCTTTTTACGAACTTTCGCCAGGTGCCACATTTGTCATTAACATTACAACGCACATGTGCGTTCGAGGCACTGCGGGAAAGTCAGCAAAACGCATATATGCGTTGGTGGCAGTGAATGCCTTAATGACAGATGTGGCACCTGGCGTATGTTCGTAAAACAGAAGTGGCAGTGAATGCGTTAATTAATGTAAATGCAGGTTTTTCAGTTCCTGCACAAGAGGAAAACCAAAGAGTTAATGTTTATGTAAGTTTCAACAATGTTTACATAAGTTTACGTCAAATAAAACTACGACAACATGATTTTTACACTCTTATCTATCTTTTACAAGTATCACGATTCTGCTGAAGAAACATAGTTCCAGACTAGCAAAACGAAACGACTTATCTCACAACACGTGAACTGGACCTTTTCGCCTTGAGAATAGTGTTGATTTTACTTTGTGACTGAAATGAAATTAAGTTTTTTTAGAGAAAAAGTTTTTGTGTGAAGAAAAAACGAATGTTACGTTAGGGATTGGTGTTTTGAGTCTGAAACTTGGCTCGTTCCTTATCAAATGAGTTATTACGACGGGAAGTAGGTTTTTCACCACGCTTGCAGGTAGAAATGGAAAATTTGGAAAATTTCATGTTTCGCAGCGTCTTTGACGGGCTATTTTGTAGTGTGGTGGAATTATGAGATAGTCTGTCGGCATTTCAGGTAACTTCAAAAATAAAATTCGCGCTTAAAACACACGGCGGACACAGACTGTAAAACGCACGGTTTCGAACACAATTCGAATGAATGTATCAATATTTGCGAGCGAGGACGTCTGTATGCGTGCGAGGACGTATGTACACTTGTAAATGTATGTGTGTGTACCACTAAGTGGGGGATGCCATCTATTTGGCATTATTGTTTTTGTCCGAAACTGTTTACGCATAACAGGCTTCGCATAATTTATTTACGCCGAATCTTGATTTTGCCGAATTTTTATTAACCATAATTCATAATATTGTTTAGCATACTAGTAATTTAGCAGAATTTCGATAGGCCAAAATATTGTCCGAATTTATGTCCGAAACAACAATTAATGTAGGGAGCGCCAAAGTTCATATAGAATAGGGATGACGACAACTTTTTTTCCTTAGTCTATCAGGAAGATTATTGAAAAGTATTGGACACGTATTTTTTCTTTTTCACGTAATCAAACTTATACGGAGATATATTGAGTTGAAATGTCGCGTGACGTCACGGTTATAGGTACGATTTATAATTAACGGTGACGCAGTTAGCCCCCACTCTCCAACTTTAATGCGTTTTAACTTAGTCATTCTTTGTTAATTTGATAAAACAAAAAATACGTGTCTAATATTTTTTTATTACCTGACTGACGGACTAATTAGAATTTCAATTTCTTCACCCTGTCGTCATCCCTATTGCTAGTCCGAAAACTGGAAGTCCGAAAATGTATGTCATAAACGATTTTAGCTCAGTACCTATAAAATTTTGTATGATATAATTTGTTCAACATACCTACTTATCTTTATTAGATAGAGTTGGCAATTCACGGTTGGCGGTAACACCAAAGTTTGGAGCAAAGTCGACTCGCATAGGTTAGGTTAGGTTATTTTTTAAATAATAACATAGTATTTTTAACATAGTATTTTTTACAGTCAATGGACCAGGGTAGCAGACTTACTGAAGAGGTCCCTGACTTGACGAGATCTTGGTCGGGCAGGGGGCTCGCCGCGTCAGGGACCTCTTCAGTAAGTCTGCTACCCTGGTCCATTGACTGTCTGTCATACTAGCGCGGTGGCTGGCGAGCCACGGCGCTAGTATGACAGTCAATGGACCAGGGTAGCAGACTTACTGAAGAGGTCCCTGACTTGACGAGATCTTGGTCGGGCAGGGGGCTCGGCGCGTCAGGGACCTCTTCAGTAAGTCTGCTACCCTGGTCCATTGACTGTCTGTCATACTAGCGCGGTGGCTGGCGAGCCACGGCGCTAGTATGACAGTCAATGGACCAGGGTAGCAGACTTACTGATGAGGTCCCTGACTTGACGAGATCTTGGTCGGGCAGGGGGCTCGGCGCGTCAGGGACCTCTTCAGTAAGTCTGCTACCCTGGTCCATTGACTGTCTGTCATACTAGCGCGGTGGCTGGCGAGCCACGGCGCTAGTATGACAGTCAATGGACCAGGGTAGCAGACTTACTGAAGAGGTCCCTGACTTGACGAGATCTTGGTCGGGCAGGGGGCTCGCCGCGTCAGGGACCTCTTCAGTAAGTCTGCTACCCTGGTCCATTGACTGTCTGTCATCAGGATACTCATTTAATTAAATCGGCGAAAATAAAGGTATGCGAAAGTAGTTTTCGGCGTAACAAATTTCAGCGAAAGTAATTTTCTGCCTAAATAATATTCGGAATTCGAAGATTATGCGTGAATACTATTCGGCATAAATAGATTATGCATAATAGAATTAGACGAAAAAGCGTTATGCGAGATTAATTTTAGGCGTAAACACTATTATGCCTATACTGATTATGCAAAATCGAATTCTCTACGTGGGCCAATGATTCACTCTCCATCTCCGGATGAAACAAATGACGGTAAGGGCGAGTTGGGCGCGAGTTGCGCGCCGGCTAGATTCAGGCGGGTGGCGGAGTGGCGCGCCTTGGGGGAGGCCTATGTCCAGCAGTGGACGTCATTCGGCTGAAATTAATATGATTTAGTAAATGACAGATCCATACAAAATTTACAGATTGTTTCGAAAATTCATATACGACATTATGTAGTAGTATGGGCTAAGACGTCCGAAATAAATGTTTTTTTATTTTTATTTTTTATATATATTTTTATTATAGCGATGAGTTCGAGATAGGGTCCTGTCACAGTTTCATATTGTCATATTGACGTGACAAATAAATTAAATAGCAAAACATCAAACGAACTCACCATTTACACTTCCTTGCCATAAATAAATATTTTCAAAAATTGAATTTTTGGGCCACGCTTTTATTGCTGACTGTACTTTTCTTTGTAAATCCTTCATCTACCCTTCAAGTCCACCTACCAGTCAAACGAGCCCAAATTCGATGGGTTTATGTAGTTTTATTACGGAGTTCCTATGCCACCTTCCAGCTCCATCATCAGATCAGCTCCACGTCATCATAATATTGCATTGTCACGCGATTTACATATTCGTGCAAAATTTCAGCTCAATCGGAAATCGGAAAGTGGCTCAAATTTAACTTGCAAGATTCCATTACATAGTTACATACAGGGATACAGGTCGACCTAAGAAAAGCGTGTTAACAAAGGAGATTTGGAAATCACTCAGAGGGCAATGGAGAGGGCTATGCTCGGGGTTTCTCTGCGTGATAGAATCAGAAATGAGGATATCCGCAGTAGAACTAGGGTCACCGACATAGCCCGAAGAATTGCGAGCCTTAAGTGGCAGTGGGCGGGGCACATTGCTCGCAGGACTGATGGCCGATGGCGCCGGAAAGTTCTTGAGTGGCGCCCGCGAACCGGGAGACGAGCTGTCGGTAGGCCTCCAACAAGATGGAGCGACGACCTCGTGAAGGTCGCGGGAAACCGGTGGAAGCAAGTAGCACAGGACCGCTCTGAGTGGCGAGCCTTGGGGGAGGCCTATGTCCAGCAGTGGACGTCTTTTGGCTGAAATGATGATGATGATGATGAAAGGAGATTTGGGAGAAAATAAAAAGCAAATAATTAGATAGATTTTACACTCATGTGCTTCATTGGTTTAAAGTACATAAGTGATAAAATTAAAATCTTGAATATTCTAAGAACGGTGTTAGCAAGCACCTTGGTTTCTTGGAGAAATTAATTTAATTAGGCCTGACGAATGTTCCCTCAAAATTAACGCATATCAACAAGAACACCTTGTATAAAAGTAAGTACTTAACATGTTTCGATAGAAGGCTCATTTTTTTCTAAAACGCCCCATTTCTCTACGATAAAGCCGTAACTAATATAATAATATCTTTATTTATTACCAAGGAAGGACCGAACTTCATTCACAGTGTTGGCGTTCCGCCAAACTTATGACCTTGGAGTGACCTTCATGGATTACAAGTGTTACGTAATTCAGGCTACCATTGTTATACTATTTATTGGTATTCTGTGTGTTTATAGGTTTTTATTTTATCAACTGTTACACGCGACGGAAATGTGTGTTTATGTGTTTACTTATACACTTGGTTTGGTGTGGCACTTCAAAGCTTGTGAGTTGGATAAACGTTTTATGTGTAGGTAGAAATAGCTATAAATGTAGGTACTTGCTGATTTCTATATAATACCTAAACTTTTCTATCTCATCATCATCATCATTTCAGCCGAAAGATGTCTACTGCTGGACATAGGCCTCCCCCAAGGCTCGCCACTCAGACCGGTCCTGTGCTGCTTGCTTTCACCGGTTTCCCGCGACCTTCACGAGGTCGTCGCTCCATCTTGTTGGAGGCCTACCGACAGCTCGTCTCCCGGTTCGCGGACGCCACTCTAGAACTTTCCGGCCCCATCGGCCATCAGACCTGCGAGCAATGTGCCCCGCCCACTGCCACTTAAGGCTCGCAATTCTTCGGGCTATGTCGGTGACCCTAGTTCTACTGCGGATATCCTCATTTCTGATTCTATCACGCAGAGACACCCCGAGCATAGCCCTTTCCATTGCCCTCTGAGTGATTTTGAGCATTCTTATGAGACCCATCGTGAGCGCCCACGTCTCGGAACCATAAGTCATCACTGGCAACACACACTGGTCGAAGACTTTCGGCTTGAGACACTGCGGTAATTGGACGAAAAGACACTGCGAAGCTTCCCGAACGCTGCCCAGCCGAGTCGGATTCGATGGACCCTCCTCTATCTAACTAACTTAAACTGACCTTGTAAACAAAATTCAATAAAATAAAATAAATAGTAAGAGACACTTCCTAATTTTTTCGTAGGTACCATTAGAATTGTTTTTACAATCTTTTATTTTATTACAGTCGGCGAGCATCAACCACCTGAAGCACAGAATATTTAATAGTACTACATACAGAATGGCCTCGGAATCACCCGCCTGAATCTAGCCCGCGCGAAACTCGCGCCCTACTCGCGCTTACCGTCATTAGCTTCATCCGGAGATGGAGAGTGAATCGTTGGCCCGCGTACTGGTACACACACATTTACAAATGTGACGTCTGTCCTCGCATGCAAACATTGACACTTCATTCGAATTGTGTTCAAAATCGTGCTTTTATAGGCCGTGTCCGCCCTGTACCGTCGACTTACTGTTCTTTCTAAAACTGTGGTATGACGGTGCTATATGTAAATAAGTGTTCTATTACTTAAGGAATCACTTAAGCATAAGATTAAGTGAAGAAAATGATAGTTAAGTGACTCGACTTATTCTCAAGCGATGATTTGGAAAACAAAAGACTAGATTAAATTGAAAGCGTATCGGTTAGTGGAAAACTTGAACGCAATGAATATTCCATTGTTTTACTTATCGCGTTTTATATTCAACTAGCTTCTGCCCGCGACTTCGTCCGCGTGGAATTCGGTTATAGCGTTCCCGCGGGAATTGAGCGTTAAACTATAACAAATTATATACGAAAACCTTCCTCTTGAAACACTCTATCTATTAAAAAAACCGCATCAAAATCCGTTGCGTAGTTTTAAAGATTTACCTAAGCAAACATAGGGATATAGGGACAGAGAAAGCGACTTTGTTTTATACTATGTAGTGATGTCGAGGATGTTGTTTTGGAACTATTAATATTATCATCACGATGTTTTCCTTCACCGAAAAGTTCAGTGGTAAATTCAAATTGAATTTCGCACTAAATAATTTCAGAGGTGGCGAGTCCGATTCGAACCCCCGACCCTCTGCGTGAGAGGCGATAGGTCGAACCACTAGACTACCATGGCTTTTTGCACTTTACTTACAAATTTTAAAGGTTTTCAGGGCCTTGCGTTTTAAAAATAGTTTCGTAGGTACTCGTTTCTATTTTTAACCTGTTTTCCCGCCTTGGCCTTGAGAAATAGGCGTATTGCCAACGGGAATTATGGATTATCCCTGCATAAGTAGGTAAATATCATGTACTAGTTTCTGCCCGCGTAGAATTCGGTTGTCGCGTTCCCGCGGGAACTATGCGTTTTTCCGGGATAAAAAGTGGCCTATGTCCTTTCCCGGGACTTCGTCTATCTCCATACCAAATTTTACCTAAGGTAAAGGAAAACCAAACCCAAGTACTTAAGTAATGAAAGGAAGTGTGTGAAGTCTCCAATCCTCACTTAGCGCGTGTGGGGACTGAAGCTCCAACCCTCTCGTAATGAGAGGAGGCCTGTGCCCAGCAGTGGGACGTCAAGGGCTGTTTTGGTGACGGTGACATGCGCGGACCATTAGGTTTTCAATCAACAGAGAACACGCCCGCAATGACGTCGCGTTAAAACCTGCAACGTTGCGTTCCATATAGTGACGCATTGCTTTTTAAACGGGATATAAACATGTCTATATTATTATATCTACACTACAACAGCCTATTTACAGTCCACTGCTGGGCACAGGCCTCCTCTCATAGATATAGACAAAACGTTATTTAACATCCCAAAGGTTGGTAGGTACATTTTTAACTTAACGCATTCACTGCCACTTCTTTTTACGAACTTTCGCCAGGTGCCACATTTGTCATTAAGGGAACATTGCAACGCACATGTGCGTTCAAGGCACTGCGGGAAAGTCAGCAAAACGCATATCGAGGGTTCCCTGCTCAAACCCGATAAGTCGCCTTAAGAAAACAATAAAATTTGAATTTGACGTAGAACATAGAAAGTTCACAATTGTAAAACAAAGTATCTCGACTTATTGGGTTTGAGCAGGGAACCCTCGATATATGCGTCGGTGGCAGTGAATGCGTTAAACTGAATATAAGTTATATGTACTAAGACTATGTTGTCATCACGAGAGGGTTGGGCTAAAGTCCCCACGCGGGCCCAATGCGGATCGGGGACTTCACACACATCCTTGAATTACTTTGCAGAAGCGTGCAGGTTTCCTCACGATGTTTTCCTTCACCGAAAAGCTCAGTGGTAAGTTCAAATTGAATTTCGCACATGCATTTCAGAGTTGCGAGCCGGATTTGAACCCGCGACCCTCTGCATGAGAGGCGGTAGGTCAATCCACTAGGCCACCACGGCTTAAATTATTATATACTTAAATATAAATCGATTGATTAGACAAATAAACAGTCGCTTGCGCAAGTCTCTTGTGTCATTGAGTTAATACTACAAGCGAATTTTCTTGAAACTGTTACACCGTTGCGTGTGACTGTATTAGTGGTTGTGGATAAATACATTATTATTTGGGTAATTGTTTATCGTTTACAATAAGAAACGAATTGATTAATAAATTTTATAGAAACATCATTATTCCATAGGTGACAATCAGGGCATATTTCGCAATGAATGTCAATAAATACTTCATCATCATCATCATCATTTCAGCCGAAAGACGTCCACTGCTGGACATAGGCCTCCCCCAAGGCTCGCCACTCAGACCGGTTCTCTGCTACTTGCTTCCACCGGTTTCCCGCAACCTTCACGAGGTCGTCGCTCCATCTTGTTTGAGGCCTACCGACAGCTCGTCTCCCGGTTCGCGGGCGCCACTCGAGAACTTTCCGGCCCCAAAACAACTCTTGGGCCCCACAGTTGTTCTTTTTTGGCCCCAAATACTTAAAATGCAATATTATTATTATTTATGGAAGGGGACGACTGCCTGGTTTCAGTCGGGTGATCGGTCCTCCATTCGGAACCATTTCACCCATTTCCCCGGTCTTCCCTGGGATTACGGGTTATCCGCTCCCAGCGCCGTCGCCCCGTTGAACCTTTCTGTAGCCTTGCAGAAGCCTATTATCTTCCCTATCGTTAGGTCTTGTAGGTCATCTTCATCTAGCGTGTCCAAAATGCAATAACTATGAACCATATATAATTGGTCACCGAAAAGTAAAATTATTAATCAACAACAAGACATGAATCATATAAGTAGGTATTTCGTAATCATGAATTCCTAATGAAAACAATTAATATTGCAACAGGTTGTGCAGCAATCAACATTGTATGACGTCACGTGGTGATTCACACTTGTCTCGAACGCTTATTAGCTTGTAGCTGATAATTTCGCTAGCGCTCTCATTGGGGATATAGCTCAGTGGTAGAGCATTCGACTGCAGATCGAGAGGTCCCCGGTTCAAACCCGGGTGTCCCCTGACGGAATGTCTTTTTGTATTTTTTCGCTTTTTATTGATTCCTACAAAATAAGTACCTAATTAACTATACACTGTTTTCACCTACAAGCATTGTCCATACGAATAAAATAATAAATAGTTCTGTTATTTCTCGAAAACAAAAATTGAAAACTTTAAAAGACTATCTTACAAAAGTAAGCATTTAGATACCTATTTAGTGTGCGAGAAGTTGTCATTTCCAAACGAGCGCTTTTTGATAGCTAGTGTGCGTGCGCAAAGTTTTTTGCGCACTATAGTGTTAAATGTTTTTTGAACTTCATCTTGTGCCAAAAATGTCGTTTGATAATACGTGCGAAAACTTTCGCACTTCAATCAAATATACTAAGTATATAGATATATATATATATATTTAACAGACTTCACAAAAAGGAGGAGGTTCTCAATTTCATCGGAATCATTTTCGTTCATAATTTTATATGAGTTCACATTATTACAAATTACGATTCAGTAAAGAGTTAGCTTGGAAATTGATCGACTTGATTGCTTGATTGTATTTTTACGCATTATTCTGAATAAATGATATCCCTGGATGTATTAAAATTTGATAAATTGTTACTAAGAAAACCTGTTTCGTCTCGTACGAGTGACATTAGTCACTAATGATCATTTTTATTCGAGAGGCGAATCGAATGAAAACTGGGGCGCAGATGCCGCCCCGAACGGAATAATTTGACAGGATTTCAATACAAGCACAACAATACGTATCGGGACAGGCGAATTTAAATGAGACAGTATAGATACGATATTTATATTTAGGTAGGTACGAATACTGTGATTTTATGAGCCTTCCAAAACAGAACTTTAGTCACATAATATTTAGTAGGTAGTATACAGAATGGCCACGGAATCACCCGCCTGGATCTAGCCCGCACGTAACTCGCTTCCAACTCGCTCTTACCGTCATTTCCCTATTAGAACCGAAGATATATACCTTAGGTGCTTTCAGTAATAAGTATATCAAGGTACAGCACGAAACAACTTAGAAGGCGCGCGGTGAAGCACTTAAACCGTTGACTCAGAGTCTATTTTTGCTTAATCCACGCGCCTTCTTAGTTGTGTAAAGCTGTTGCATTTTCGCCTAAATTGAAAAAAAAAACATAAGACACATATTTAGTAACTTAAGAACTAATGAAATGTTAATATGAAAAAGATTTATTAAACATTTTAAGTTAGTTAAAAATGTAACAAAAGTTTACTGATTTTTAATCGCCTGGAGGACAGTAATAGCAAACATTTCTTTAGTAAATTGTTCATAAAGTGCAAAGTGAAAAAAGTTGTCTGTAGTCGATGCATATAAGGAACTAGCTGACCCCGCGGACTTCGTACCGCCTTAAACCTCACGGAGCCCGAGACCTTTCCAACGAATGCAAAACCGTGGAAATCGATTCGTGCGTTCTGGAGTTATAGCGTCAGGGAGGAAAACCCGACTTATTTTTATATATTAGAAGACTAGCTGACCCCGCGGACTTCGTACCGCCTTAAACCTCACGGAGCCCGAGACCTTTCCAACGAATGCAAAACCGTGGAAATCGGTTCGTGCGTTCTGGAGTTATAGCGTCAGGGAGGAAAACCCGACTTATTTTTATATAGTAGAAGATAATAAGATCGCGACTATTTAGCCAACCACAAGCACCAAGATTGAATGCCGTACTAGTAGCCAATTTCGTAGACTGTCTTATCTTACTCACTTAGGTACCAAAACTAAACACAACAGTAGAGATCTTCTACTATCTAAAGCCCCGCGCCTTCACATTTCAAAACGCTTCAATGTATTATATGTATTTGCTTCTATATGTTATATTTTTACAGTGTGGCTACTTGTAAGTAGCCTCTATTGCACCGCCACAACATTTTCCATTATGTCCAAAGGTTTAACTGGTAGAGAATGCCTTATGGCATTAAGTTCACCTTTTGTATTAGTTTTACTAATGTGCAATAAAGTTTAAATAAATAAATAAATGTATTTAAAAAGCACCACCAACACTCTCAACACATGCGTGCGTGCTGAGACAGCCATCAACTATGCGTTGAGAGTATTGGTGGTGCTTTTAAATAATAATGAAAAAATTGAAGTGTTTTGAAACGTTAAGGCGCGGGACTTTAGATACCTAGTAGAAGCGTCAAAGACGTTCAATCAAAGGTTTAAAGGCATTAGCAGTGGCAATCCATATTAATATTATTAATGCGAAAGTAACTCTGTCTGTCTGTCTGTCTGTTACCTCTTCACGCTTCAACCGCTGGACCGATTTGGATGAAATTTGGTATGGAGATAGTTGGGGTCCCGGGAAAGGACATAGGCTACTTTTCATCCCGGAAAAACGCATAGTTCCCGCGGGAACGCGATAACCGAATTACACGCGGGCGAAGTCGCGGGCAGAAGCTAGTTAGAATAGTAGATTGTATGACTAGGGAGCAAAAAGGTATATTTTACCGCGGGTGACGGATTTAATCCAGAGCGACGCGAAAGATTCCAGAATAGAATCCCGAGCGTAAGCGAGGGATTCTAGCGTGGAATCTTGAGCTAGCGAGGGATTCAAGCTTTGTCACCCAAGGCATAAATAAGTTTGCTACCGTGTTGTACACTCTGCTTTTCACCCCTCCTATGAGAAAATCATTAGATCATTCGTTCATTATTCTTTAAATTAAGTAAAACAAAAAAATACTACATTTAGAAACAAACAAAGTTAAAAAGAACGTGTGTTTATCATAAATTCATAGGTAGAAGGCGAAAATGGCTTCCATATTGAAGAATCAGTAACTATATTGTATTTATATTCTGTCATGCTCGCACGCGTTGCGTTCATTAATAATAGGTAAATTTAACAAATGTGAAATAAAGTACATTTTATGACAATTTCGCACATACTGTATCACACAAAGTTTTTAAATACATTTGCGATAAAATGAAAAAAGGGCAGTGCAATTCATATTACGTACTTACATAATATTCCTTTGGAATTCTCAGAGGTGTTGATCCCAATACATTGCATCACCTAAATCACTTTTTGATTTCATTCATTTTCTACGAAATAATTCATAACACTACATAAGGTACGTTTTATTTTGGAAATTAAGTGTAAAATAATACGGCAAGGAAATGAGCGCTCACGAAATTCGCGGATTCGAGTTTTTTTTTTTTATTCGATCACACGACGAGTTTACGAGGAATGCTACGTTACGGCATTGGCCTGCACCATTCAGCCAAATTGAAAATAAAAAATAGAAAATAATTTATTAAAAGTAAGTATATATCTATGAATTTATGGATTTTTAGTATGTGTAATAAAGTATTTATGTAAAATGCCGACATATAAAATTCTAAATACTAAAAAGACGCGACTTTTGAATGCAACTTTTTACAGTCTCCGCAGCTCCGTGAACGCACTGCTAAGACGTATTTTGCTCCCTGTTAGCGGGGCAGAAATGAAAAAAAATTAAAAAAAAGCGAAGAGGGAGCAAAATCGCATTTTGCTCCCTCTAAACGGGGAACAAAACACTTCTTTTCGAATAGGAGGGGTGAAAATAAACTTTCTAGATTTTAGAATAAAATTCAATTCTACTAAAAATACATTACTGTAGTATTGTACAGTCAGCAGCAGAAGTAGATAAGCTGTCCAGGTGTTCAAAATGACCTACACACGCCCTTAACGTCTTAAGAATAAGGTCGTGTGTAGGTCACTTTGAACACCTGGACAGCTTATCTACTTCTGCTGCTGACTGTATCATTGAAAAACCAATTACATAGAGAGCTACCCCGATTTGGATGCTCTGGGGCATTGATCTACATATTATAAGTAAGGATTCACAATCAGCCGTAGAAAAATGGCCCGTCAAAACGGGTGCCCGAACAACTAGGGCACCCGTTTGGCACTCAGTAAATTTGACACTTAAGTCTTATAGAGTTAGGTTTACTTTTGTGTAAAAAAATATGTTGACACATATTATAGAGGCGTTATTAGCATATTGGAACGTATTTTCCAATGTCAGGTTGCTCCATATATTTTGACATATTCTGTTAGGCACTGTTCGTCCATATGTTATTATAGGTCAATGCTCTGGGGGCACATTGGCTGGGGTTTAATTACGCTAACGCTCGATATATTTATTGCGTCCATTATCGAGCGGTTTCGTGGTAGACGACTTGGATTGCTAAAACCAGTTTATACCGGATTTTGCGAAGCTATGTTATGATTTAGTATGTCTTTTACTTCTGGTACAGGTTTACACCCGAAAGCCGTGGTGGCCTAGTGGTTTGACGTACCGCCTCTCATGCAGAGGGTCGCGGGTACAAATCCGACTCGCACCTCTGAAATTATTTATGTGCGAAATTCAATTTGAATTTACCACTGAGCTTTTCGGTGAAGGAAATCATCGTGAGGAAACCTGCAAGTAAATTTAAGGATGTGTGTGAAGACCCCAATCCGCACTGGGCCCGCGTGGGGACTATAGCCCAACCCTCTCGTTATGAGAGGAGCCCTGTGCCCAGCAGTGGGCCGTAAATAGGCTGTTGTAGTAGTAGTAGTAGTATACGTTTACACAACTTGGAAGTTGCGTGGATTAAACAATAATAGCCTCCGCATCAACGGCTTAAGACGACTTTTTCTCATCGGTCATTGTTACTTATCTTATCTTATCTAGCCTATTAGATCCCACTGCTGGGCAAAGGCCTCCCCTCCTCTCTTCCACTCCTCTCTGTTCTTTGCCAGTTCTGGCCAACCCGATCTAAACTTGTCTTGTCATTGTTACTTAAGAAAAATATATTTTTGCATTACATTTTTATATTTTTAGGGTTCCGAACCTCAAGAGGTAAAAACTGAACCCTTACAGGATTACTCGTGTGTTTGTCTGTCCGTCTATCATAGACGATTTTGGACAACTTTTATAGGTACACTAGCTTCTGCCCGCGACTTCGTCCGCGTGGAATTTGTTAATAGCCTTCCCGCGAGAACTATGCATTTCCTCGGGATAAAAAGTAACCTATATGTTGACCAGTGTTATAAACTACCCCCATACCAAATTTTGTTTCAATCCGTCCAGTAGTTTTCGAGTTAAATCCGGACATACATACATACAGTATTTTTTCTAAAAATCGTTATTTTGTGTTCAGTATCGTTCATATAGCCCCTTTGACTTGATAGTTTCTTTTAATTTTCCATTTTCAGCCGCGACTTCCTCTACAGAATTATTATTTATTATATGTATAGATTTTTCCTTTTTTTTTTCTCTGATTCATTAACCTCGTATGAATAAATAGTTTAGTGCCAAAATTCATTATTTAGGTAATAGCAGACTGGTTTAAAGAATGTTTTAGTGAACTCATCAATCATTTCCTTGTACTGGACAATAGGCAGGTAATCTAACAGTAGGTAATCTGCATAACGTGTTTCTTGAAAGTGTTTGTAATCTAGGATTATAATTTAATTTTTCCCGTTCCCGTGGGAATATCAGGAAATCCTTTCTTAGTGCTCCCCTACGCTCCCCAAGGAACCTGCATGCCAAACTTCAGCTCTCTACGGTGATCCCCGCGACCTAAACATTAAAATGTAAAAATCCCTTTTCTCCCCGTTCCCGTGAGAA
>OZ020294.1:9155528-9344876 GCA_963971205.1 Aethes cnicana
ATTTGCTTAGAGGCAATTGTTTGAGCCAATAAACGTTCAAGGACTGTCGGTATTCTTGAATTCACTTAGAATGTTGACTACTTTTCAGCGCTGCAAAAGGTTATGTTTTTAATAACTCATTTTGGAAATGTATTATGTTTTCTATATTACCTACTAATAATTAGTCTGTAGAAGAAGTCGTGTCTGTTACTTGAATATTAAAAGAAACAAATCGAGGGGTCTATAAAACGATACTGAACACCATACTGAACACAAAAAACGTTTTTTAGAAAAAGTTACTGTATGTATGTATGTCCGGATTTAACTCGAAAACTACTCGTAGGATTGAAACAAAATTTGTTACACTCATACCAAAGTGGATACCGGGATAAAAAGTAACCTATATGTTGACTAGGGTTATAACCCTAGTAGTAGTAGTAGTAGTAGGTTACTTTTTATCCCGGAACAACGCATAGATCCACGGACGAAGTCGCGGGCAGAAGCTAGTAATATAATAAGGGCGTAGGTACCTAGAGATCTTCTACTATCTAAAGTCCCGCGCCTTCACATTTCAAAACGCTTTAATGTATTTAATAAGCACCACCAACACTCTCAACACATGTGTGCGAGCTGAGACAGCCATCAACTATGCGTTGAGAGTGTTGGTGGTGCTTTTTAAATAATAATAAAAAAATTGAAGCGTTTTGAAATGTGAAGGCGCGGGACTTTAGATAGTAGAAGATCTCTACCTAGTTTGTTTTTCTTCATCTCCACTATCCGAAGGTTGTCAGGTAGGGATCGCTATTAAGCGATAAGACCGCCTAAATTACATTATGTCTGTACTGTTCCTTGAATGTGTGGTGTTCAATATATGAATTGTATTGTAGGGAAATTATATACATAATAAATAATATCCATTTTAAGTATTATACCATTGAAAAACAGCAGCAGACTATTCATCCACCCAATTTGCACGAGAACTCATGTGCTATCACATTACTTCCTCATAAAGCGGCAGTTCCTACGATCAAATACTAATGTATATCACTTCTGAGCCCTATTGCAAAGCGAAAAGGTTCAAAAGAATACATCTTCTTGTACTCAATAGCACCGTACAAGCTGTCAATGCTGGGAGGTGCTGAAACGACCCAAGTATTAGCCTATTTGGTATTCTACTCGCCAACGTCCTTTGGGAGTGCGTGTGGCGTGTTTGACACGGGCGAGTTACTTGCGCGAGTTACTAAATCACGAATTGGAAATAGAAAATTAACTTTATGAACATCAAAATTGGGTATTAGTCTATTTTATGTGCGAAGCTGAGCCACTGAGCTGAGCTTTTCGGTGAAGGAAAACATCGTGAGGAAATCTGCACGCATCTGCGAAATTCAAAGATGTGTGTGAATTCCCCAATCCGCACTGGGCCCGCGTGGGGACTATAGCCCAAACCTTCTCGTGATGAGAGGAGGCCTGTGCCCAGCAGTGGGACGCAAATAGGCTGTAGTAGTAGTAGTAGTAGTAGATGTGCGAAGCTAATTTTAATTTTTTCACGCAATCCAAAGACGATTGTGAGTGCAGTCCTCAATCCCCTCGTGATCTGCCTTTGCCCAGCAGTGGGACATAAATAGGTGCATGTGGTGGATGTTGAACTCTTTGAGCAGTTGCCTTTTTTTAACCTTCGTCAAATACTTTTCAGTTATTTTTTGGTCTTACGTTGGCTAAAAATTTTAAATAACGATTGATTTTACCTGTCATGGTGTAAGACAATTTACTGATTATTAACCGATACGAAAAGGGTACTATATAAAAGTAGTGTTTCAAAATTTAATTCCATTGAAAATGATTTCATATGTGTGAAAGCTTACTCGATTTATAATTGGAATGAATGAGTGGATTTCTGAAAAGGAGAAACGGTAAACCTTTTATTCAATAAGTATACTGACTACGTACTAAAGATTAGCTAAATAATTTAAACTGCAACCGCAAGAGATGTTTTAAAATCTAACACTATAATGGGAAATGATAACTAGTGTCTGTTTTTTTTAACATCAATAATGTATAATAAATCAAAATTATGTGCATTATTAGTTAAAGACATTTCATTTTATTTCTATCAGTTAAACATATATTTACCTTGATAAAATAGGATTTTTGCTCGACCTAAATCACCATCATTCTTATTTATTTATTTAAATTTCATTGCACATGCAAAAATGTATACAATGCGAGGATTTAATGTCTAAAGCAACTCTCTACCAGTCAAACATAAGGCCAAACAGAAATGGATATGAATAGGTGCATTGTAGCAAAAAGAAACATCATCATTACTAGGCTGTTGATAAACTTTTCACGAAACGACTCATTCTTGTATTTATTTTAACAAAAACACTTTAAAAATAACAGTCCTTCAAATCTACACTAATAATTAAATCTGTAGAAGTCGCATCTGAAACTTGAAAATTAAAAGGAACTATCAAGTCGAGGGGACTATAATATATAAACGATACTGAACACAAAATAACGTTTTTTTTTTTAAAAAAATACTGTACCTATGTATTTCCGTATTTAATTCTAAAACTACTAGACGGATTGCAACAAAATTTGGTATTGGTAGTTTATAACACTGGTCAACATAAAGATTACTTTTTATTCCGGAAAAATGAATAGTTCCCGCTGGAATGCTATTAACATATTCCAAGTGGACAAAAGCTCCTATAAAACACTGTCTTATTATATCACGTCTTATTAAATAATGGCACTTTAGAATCACTGTCATGCATTCTATTTGTCTACTACCAGTAGCAAGTCAAGTACTGGGAGCAAGTAACTGGTCAAACTCCAAAGGGGGCATAAGAAAAACACGTATCGGCAGGTAGCCCCGATTTGTAAGAGAGACGTGTCAGTCGTCCGGTCAAAATGTATCGCCTAATACTTAGCGGGACGGTTACTCTTTACACATGGCGGACACGGCCTATAAAAGCACGATTTCGAACACAATTCGAACGAAGTGTCAATATTTGCGTGCGAGGACGTCTGTACACTTGTAAATGTGTGTGTAACTACGCGGGCCAGTGATCCAATCACCGTCTCCGGATGAAACAGATGACGGTAAGGGCGAGTTGGGCGCGAGTTGCGCGCCGGCTAGATCCAGGCGGGTGATTCCGTGGGCATTATGTACGTAGTACTATTAAATATTCTGTGTCTTTAGTTAGAATGTGTCGGATTAGGCTCTGCGGGGTCCGAGGGGCAAGTGCGTCAACGGGGTTAAGTTAAGACACCTAAATTATAGGTTCAATGTGTAACCTAAAAACACTGAAAACCTAAAAACAGTTTCCAAAGAGCATAGCATTGATTGCACTATGTTTTAAGGCAGGTATTTTTTTTTCCTTTTCTATTGCGTGATAAGTAGCTGACAGATGTTAAATTAATGAAAAGTTACGAGTACTAATCAATTAGAACCATGAAAAAACGAACACGTCTCTTTATACAACTTTATAATATCTTCTGCAGTCATTAACGGAACTTAAATACAAACAGGCAAGGCTAAGTCAGAATTAATAATAAAAATAATTTTAGAAGGTATGAATACAAGATAAGGCTGAAAATTACAAATTAAATCAAATATGTTTATTTGGCAAAAAAAAGGTACATGAACTGTTACTATACAATATTTCTTAGAATATAAAGCGAAAGACAAGTTTCGTAAAACTGTTCAGTTCCTCGAGCAACGCTATTTTATTTAATGAACGCATAGCCCACCTGATGGTTAGTGGTCACTGCGGCCCATGGACACCGAAATCCTATGATCCCCCATTAAGAAACCATAAGATCTCGAATGCGTTGCCTACCCTGAGGCCTAAGATGGAATGCCTCTGCGCCAGTAATTTCACCGGCTGCCTTAACTCCCTACTGGAACACAACAGTACGAGCACTGCTATTTGGCGGCAGGATAGCGGGGAAAGACGGTATTATACGTTTATAATCCTTTTTCATGACCGTAAACTTATGAACCGCCTTAAGTTAACTGCCAAGGCCATATTAATAGCGATCATAGCTAACCCGGGGCGGAAGTCGTTAACCAACGGTTAGTCGTTAACTCAGCATTGTAAACGACCCGTTAACTTCTTGCAGTTGGAGATTTAACGGCGGCTTTAAAAGGGTCCCGTGTTTGAAATTGACGGACTTAACAAATTGCCCGTTAAAAGCAATTATAGGTCATACAAGCTGTAGAACTGGACAGGCCATGAAAAACGTGCTGCTTCTTATTCTGTGACGACAATAGGGTTTGTGCTTTGGCGTGGAGATATTAGTTTGAACTTCGCTAGTGGTAGGGTCTGGTACTAGGTCCATCCGTGGAGGTATCACCGTCTTTCCCCGCTAACCTGCCGCCAAATAGCAGTGCCTGACGGGTCATCACTCCATCTTGTTTGTGACCTCCCGACAGTTTATTTTCCGGTACGCGGATGCCATTCAAGAACTCCTACTGCTTACTACAATACAATACAACAATACAAATACTCTTTATTGAACACCACACAATACTTAGAGAAAAAAAGAACAGGACAAAAAAGATCAGGAAAACATGTACTACTTCTTCTACTACAGCCTATTTGCGTCCCACTGCTGGGCCCACGAGCGAGAGGGTTTGGGCTATACTTCCCACACGGGCCCAATGCGGATTGGGGACTTCACACACATCTTTGAATTAATTCGCAGATGCATGAAAGGATTCCTCACGATATTTTCCTTCACCTTTTGCGGTAAATTGAAATCGAATTTCGCACATAAGTAAACTTGGAGGTGTGAGCCGGAATCGAACCCCCGACCCCTGCATGAGAGGCGGTAGGTCGAACCACTAGGCCACTACCACGCCTTGAAAAAGAACTCCAAATTATCCACAATGCCTGTTTATTCATGCAAGTATCCATACGGGCAAAGTCACGTCTAAATCGGGAACACAATGAATTTCATAACGTCAACAATACAAACCGTTTATCATACACTTTATCAGTCATACACTTTCCGCACTTTTTGCCAATACCCAACACAAACATATCCAAAGCCATCAAAAACATCCCTTCCCTTGTAATCCCTTAGGCCCGCAAAAACAATGGGGGTAAACAAAAGCATATCAAAACGCCCGTCCGTCTGTCCGGATCAACTCGAGATGGCGGGTTATCCGGTTTTCTCATCCGGACGAAAGATCCGAGTTTTATTAGATTACGTATAATAAAAAACAGGGCGCTTTTACTTGATAAATTAACTACAACTACAGCATATTTGCGTCCCACTGCTGGGCGCAGGCCTCTCACCACGAGAGGGTTTGGGCTATAGTCCCCACGCGGGCCCAGTGCGATTGTGGACTTCACACACATCTTTGAATAACTTCGCAGATGCGTGCGGGTTTCCTCACGATGTTTTCCTTCACCGAAAAGCTCAGTGGTAAATTCAAACTGAATTTCGCACATAAGTAAACTTAGAGGTGTGAGCCGGAATCGAACCCCCGACCCCTGCATGAGAGGCGGTAGGTCGAACCATTAGGCCACCACGGCTTAAATTAACTATTTGGTTGTTTTTTTATTGAGGTCGGTATGGTCGGCACCCGTGCTATGGACGATGATAAAACAAAGTTAGACAAACAGAAAATAAAGAACCAAAGATATCTGTAGGTATGTATCAATAGGCGTATAAAAATAATTATATTCTGAATATAATTTATTGGGATAAATGAGAAAGTAGCAAAAGGAGAATTATATATTTATAGATAGATAAAAGGGCAACGGGAGACCCTCGCGCCGGCAGCTTTCTCGCGCAAAGACTGGCTATTGCCATACAGCGAGGGAATGCTGCCTGCGTGATGGAAACCCTTCCGAAAGGCCCTAATTTAGGTTATTTTTTAGCATTAATTTTTCTTATTTCTGTTAATTTAATGCTATTTGTAGTTTATTTTTAATATTTTAACTTGTTCTTTTCTGGATAAAAGTGTTTATTGTAAAGGGTTAAATCAAATTGTTTACCTACTTATTTTATTTTCCTTGAAAGACTTAAGACACAAATATTTTACTATATGTCTGTATCGTTTTTTTCGGTTATCTTGATATAATAATTTTAATCCAACTTGATATATCTTGATTTTATTGTACTTAGATCGATGAGATTAAATTACCTAAAGTAGAAAATAACTACGCGCGAACTTTTCGAAATATCATAATTCAAAAGGTTTGTCATAATATATCTATTCTTTTTGTTGGGTTGATTTTAAGGTCGTCCATTTGCAGGCATTTTTTTAATCATCGTAAACCACGTTCAAACTTTTGTTAATCCGCGGAACATACAATCTTTTAATGGTTTTAATTAAGGGGTTTACCTCAACGTGACATGCAATAAGTAGGTAAATTATTAAATCCTTGGAGTATAAGAGGGTTTATTCCGAAAGTTAGCAACGTCGCAAATAGCTGTCATCAAGTATTTCGCTGTTTTCATTAATTTCTGAATATTACTGAATGAAAACATGAATAATCACTCTATGGTTGAATAAAACATTAGGTATAGATTGCAACAGTTATCATATCAATACCTGTGGCAACACGAAAATTTTAGTATTAAGGTGCTTACCCACTAGACCGTACCATACCATGACCGTAACCGTAACTTTGGTATACAACGGTGCTCATACGTTACAGTGGGCATGGACACTGTAACGTATGAGCACCGTTGTATACCAAAGTTACGGTTACGGTCATGGTATGGTACGGTCTAGTGGGTAAGCACCTTTATGTAAGTAATATCGTTTGAAAACGTTCCATCGCATTTTCCATGCCACTACTACTACTACTACTACAGCCTATTTGCGTCCCACTGCTGGGCACAGGCCTCCTCAATCCGCCCCAATCCGCAATTAGCCCGCGTGGGGACTTACAGCCCAAGCCCTCTCGTGACGTGAGGAGGCCTATGCCCAGCAGTGGGACGCAAATAGGCTGTGTAGTAGTAGTAGTAATATGGATTATCGACAGGCCCATACATCACGCGATGTAACGTTGTTAGCCGATTATTTATTTAACAAAATATAGAGCCATCAAACGAAAATTACGCTTGAACAAAAATGAGTGTTCACATCGATACAATAGGATGCAATAGTTGGAACTAAACATAATCTGCTTCTATGTTAAGCAATAGATGTCTTTAAGGTTTTTATTTAAAAGTTTATGCCTGCAAAAACACAGTAAAAGGGATGAATAAAAAAAAAATGATATACGTCACGTAAGGACGTAATCTAATCTACGCTTTAATTTTGGTTCCATTGTTCCGAAAATTAAAGCGTTGCGTTGATTAGAATTAAGTCTTTAACTATAGATTTTTTTTATACAACCAAAGATACAATATTACACTATTACGTTACAATATTATGCATATGTATTTTTTAAAGGAGACGATTGGCTGAACGATTATTTCTAACACTGTCGACCGTCCGTCAATCGTCATATTTATTTTGTGTTATTATATCGAATGAATTATACAGTTTTCAAGACACCAGCACGCATCTGCGAAGACCACTACAATAGCCTATTTAAGTCCCACTGCTGGGCACAGGAGGCTATAGTTTCCACGCGGAGATCATGTTGATAAAGATTGGTCAAAAAAACTTTTTATAAGCATGTTGAGCTTTTACATACGTCCTGTCGTTAGGGCAAAGGGTGGACACGGCCTGTAAAAGCACGATTTCGAACTCAATTCGAACGAAGTGTCATTTTTTGCGTGCGAGGACGTCTGTGTGCGTGCGAGGACGTCTGTACACTTGTAAATGTGTGTGTACCAACTACGCAGGCTAGTGATTCACTCTCCATCTCCGGATGAAACAAATGACGGTAAGGGCGAGTTGGGCGCGAGTTGCGCGCCGGCTAGATTCAGGCGGGTGATTCCGTGGCCATTCTGTATGTAGTACTATTAAATATTCTGTGGTTAGAACTAAGTTTGTTTTAATCAAGGTTACTCACATATCTTTCCAACGTCTCTACTAACCTAGCGCCCCTCCTACGCACTCAAATATGGGGCCCGTAAGCAAATTAGTCGTATCCCATCGGAAAGCGATTAGTCGAATCAAACTCGGATTGGCGTAACGACTCGAGTTATCGCAATTACGTGCGAGTTAACTTTATCTCGAGTTGGATTGCCGTGAATTATGAATAAAGTTTACGACTAAAATTGACTTGTATCGAGTATTAGGTAATTCTACTTAGATGTCTGGTGGAACTCATTTAGAAATGACTAGCTTTTCCCGCAACTTTGTATGCGCAGAAATATTAAAATGAAAAATCCCGTTTTCTCCATTAGTGCTCCCCCATGTTCCCTAAGGAACCTGCATGCCAAATTTCAGCTCTACGACCAGTAGTTTCGGCTCTGCGTTGATCGATCAGCCAGTCAGTCGGTCAGTTTCTTATTATATATATATAGATATATATTGTCGTCTCCGAAATTTTCCATCACGATTGTAATTAATTGTATTTAAGAGGGTTTATTCCGAAAGTTGGCAACGTCGCAAAACGCTGGCAAATATTTCACTGTTCACATTAATTTCCGAATATTACTGAATGAAAACATGAATAATCACTCTGTCATTGAATAAAACATTAACCATGGATTGCAACAGTTATGTTTTTTTTTTGTATTATAGAAGTACTTACATCGTTTGAAAAGTTTCCATCGCATTTTGCATGCATTTAATATAAAACGGCACGCATGATTCAATAACATGAAAAATTTATAAATACAGCTAAATATTTGACAGCTGTACCTATAACCAATTTTCGGAATAAACCCTTATTAAATATCGACTTCTTGTAACTATTACCTCCAGAAACTGGTGTTAATAGAATATTTTCAAATAAAATTACCCATCGAACATTTTTTAAATACGCTCAAACTGATCAGAAACAGTTATTGAATAAAATAATAATAATTTTGATGCAAGTGCGAAATGTTTGTCATTTTATCACGAGTCCCTAGTTATGTTGGCGCGAGCGAAAGCGAGCGTTAACACTAGGGACGAGTGAAAATGACCATTTCGCACGTGTATGAAACGTTTTTTTTCATACATTTGCGAAAAAAATATAAAGAAATAAATGAACAGGATGAAACTCAAAAAACTTTACGCACTAGTTTGTAAAAAACAACTTTAGGCACCCTCACTAGATGTCAAAAAACAAAAAGCGGTCGTTTGGAAATGACAAACTTTCGGTACGTTAAACAGGTATCAAAATGTATACTTTTTGAGCGACTGTATTAAAAAACAACTAAAGGCTAAACTAATGTGAAAACCAAAGGAAACTTCACAGAGATGTTTAATCAATACGAAAAACGCCTCTCAATAATAGGGATGACGATAACTTTTTTTTTCTTAGTCTATCAGAAAGATTATTGAAAAGTATTGGACACGTATTTTTTCTTTTTTCACGTAATCAAACTTATACACGGAGATATATTGAGTAGAAATGTCGCGTGACGTCACGGTTAGGTACGATTTATACCTAACAGTGACGTAGTTAGCCCCCACTCTCCAACTTTAATGCGTTTTAACTTAGTCATTCTTTGTTAATTTGATAAAACAAAAAATACGTGTCTCTTATTTTTTTATTACCTGACTGACGGACTAATTAGAATTTCGATTTCTTCATCCTGTCATCATCCCTATTAGGTATAGGAAAAACTATGGAGTGTGGAATGTGCCTTGGTAAGGAGCGCAATCTTATATGACGAAACAGTTGAAAACGTGTCCAGCGGATTTGATTTGATAAGCAACAAAACAAAACACACTCTCCTCACAACCGTTTTCGCTGCGTTTCGCCTCAGCACCGCCATCTGAAGGCGCTACTGCAGCCTATCCGCCTAGGTGGCTTGACTGGAATGGCGACCGCAGCGCCCCCAACATACCCGCTTTGGGAACTATAAAGATTGCGCTCCTTTACTTCAACCCTCCATAGGAAAAACGTCTCAGGTTTGGCGAATTATTTTTCTATCCGGGTCAAACGAGCGCATTCTTTTCTGTGATATCTGCATGGTATTCTACTCTTTGTGTCTATGGTATTGTGTGTATAATAAATGGATATCTGGGAAGGGCGCTTGTTTCTTTCAGATTTGAAGATAGTGATGAAGCTGATGTGTAGGTATGTTTTGTAAAGCAGCGTTTTTTTATTGTGCCTTAGTTGTATTTTACGATAATAATCCATATCCATATTATATTATTTATTATTCATATCCACACTAATCCATATTAAAATTATAAATACGAAAGTAACTCTGTCTGTCTTTCTGTTACCTTTTCACGCTGGACCGATTGAGATGAAATTTGGCATGGAGATGGTTGGGATCCCGGGAAAGGACATAGGCTACTTTTTATCCCGAAAAAACGCATAATTCCCGCGGGGACGCGATAACTGAATTCCCTGCGGGCGAAGTCGCGGGCAGAAGCTAGTTAAAATTATAAATGCGGAAGTAACTTTGTCTGTCTGTCTGTCCGTCTGTTACCTCTTCACGCTTCAACCGCTGGACCGATTGAAATGAAATTTGGCATGGAGATAGTTCGAGAGGAAAGGACATTGGACATACTTTTTATCCCGGAAAAACGCATAGTTCCCGCGGGAGCGCGATAACCGAATTCCTCGAGGGCGAAGTCGCGGGCAGAATCTAGATCCTTATACATTAACTCGTAATTAAATAATTACGCATTTAATTGACCCGAGAGGGAAACAATACGTCCATTAGGGCGTAATCTCGCCGCAGGGGTTGGAAACATTTTTGTTGAACAATAGCGACCCCTGTAATGTGTCAATAAGCGGCCGCCAACCATTGGTGCTATTCCGTAGTTATTGTAAATGGCACAATAGTTTTAGCTTGATATTATTTAATTATGCCAGCCAGCACTTTGCACGGGTTAGTAAATACAAATTAAATGTTCTTTTATACCTAGCCGTAGGGAAAAATTTCAAAAACATTTTGTACAAACTTTATCAAGATTACTACTAATACATTAAAAAAAGATGCAGGCATTTTGAAAGACAGCGTGTACATAAAAATTTGATTTATCATTATTTATTTTGCAATGTGATGTTTGTTGAAATTTATATTAATAGCTGTCTGTTTTAACTAAGTACATTTTTTAATGAGAAACCTTCATACAATAGGCTTATTGGCTGGAGCTAACATGAAAGGGCTTTTAGCACCTAACAATAAATAAGTATTGCCCGATTCTACTGATAACTCTTTAATCGTCGAGTACTTTACGTTAAGTACTTTAGATTTCAATTATTTGCCTATCTTAGGTAATCATGATAAAATAACTTTGTTTTTCTTCCATTGTTTATATCAATACCTTACAAAAACAACTAACTTTTTTGTTTCACAATCAATGTCAACGATATGATCCGAAACTTTATATTTCACAAATTACAAAAAAACATGTCGCTCGAGTCGACTGAAAAGTTCTGTAAAGAGAAAATTCAATGTCCCCGTACAACAATTACCTGAAACGAAAAATCCTTACAAATTTCGCAGAGTAATCTGTCTATTCTTCTATTTATTCTTCTTTCGTCAGATTTTAGCGTCTAAAGCCCGTGATGAATGATCTTTATGCCAATTATACGTTTTATCATTGAAGAAAGATATCTTAAGGTTTTGAATATCATTTGAAGCATTTAACGCAATTTTTCATAACGGCTAAAAATGTTGAATTAGAATCGTTTTTCTATTAAATTTCGTGTGCTCAAAAAGCACTCAATATTCCCCAATGAAAGTCTTACTAAACAAACATTTTTGTGACCGCGTTTTCCTGCCGAAAAAATGCTAAAGCTGCTTTGCATATCGCGACGCATTGTGCGAACTTTCCCGGGCTTTTACGGTAAAAGCTTAATTAAATGAAACTTTTTTGTAGAAAAGTCGGCAGCGTCCGCAAATGAGCTGCATACGGTCGGAATAATAAATAGTGCGTTATTGTTCGGGTTGCGTATCCCTGGAATTGAGGCTCGATTGGATTCGTTGAAATTTTAAACTATGTATATGTATGAAAATGAACATACGCATAGTGAATATCAATCAAGTGAATCAGAGCAAGGCAAGGCAATGAATTCGACAATTTGATGGGCTTAATATAGACTTCAAGTAGGTATTGTACTTGAAACTTACGGCTGGTAGGTTTCTTTTTTAGGGTCTCAATCTCAAGAGGTTTAAACGGAACCCTAATAGGATCACTCGTGTCTGTCCGTCCGTCTGTCACAGTCGATTTTCTCTGAAACTACTGAACCGATTAAGTTGTAATTTGGTACGTATATGTAAGTTTGTGACCCAAAGACGGACGTGTAAGGAAAATTAATGAACTTTAAACATAGACCCTATTTTTGGGGGCTAAATTTGAAAAAAATATTAATAAAGTCTTTCAAACTATATCGTGTCGTGTGACATATCAAATGAAAGTACTCCTTACGAGGATCTCAAATATATTTTTTCATTTCTTTTTGTCAAAAATATTCGAGTTATTTAAGAAAATAGTCGAAAAATGACCATTCCCCCCTCCCCCTTTTATCTCCGAAACCACTGTAGCTAAAAATTTGGAAAAAATACGGAAGATAGTTATGGACCTATAGATTACAGGAAAATTATTAAGAAGTCCATGGTATATGAAATATATCAGATAAAAGAGCTTATCCTGTGAAACGGCTTGAAAATGACGATATTGAAAATAATCAAGGGTGGAACCCTCTTCACGCGAGTTTTACTCGCTTCTTGGCCGGTTGTTTTATTTAGACGGATGTGTGAGAAGCGGGGATATTGCAGACACGTCTACTTCTCTTTTTGGTTTCACCACGTATATCGTAACAGAAGCGAGACGTACCTCCCCGCACCAACACAGGATACCTCATACCGCCTGCGACGAACGGGCTGCCTCAAGAGGGTTTATCCCTAAAGTTGGCAACGTCGCATATAGCTGTCAAATGAAATGTTTCTCTCTCGTCGAGCGAGGTCAGCTAGCCAGAGGCCAGAGGCCACAGATTATTTATAGGTTACTCTTTGTTTGTTTTTTATTTTTCTTTTAGGATGACATTTGTCAACGGTGTTGCCGTGTAAAATTCCATTTTATAATTTATTTTCGTGTTATTTGTTTTTTGAATGTAAATATTTTGTAATTTGTAAGTATTCAGTGTACCGTGTGTAGCCGGTCGAGGTCTCACCAAATGGCCCAAACGGAAGACCAGCGCTGGCATTTAATGCTAGCACAAGCTGAGTTGGGACCATTTCGTGACAGGCCACAACACTTTTGTTCTGTATAAATGTTGCTCTTTTTTTTTCTTTTGTGTGTGTGTTGTGTAATGTCATGAATAAATGTTTTCTTTCTTTCTTTCAAATGTTTCGCTGTTTTTATTAATTTCTCAATATTACTGAATTAAAAAGATGTTATCGTTCTATGGTTGAATGACGCGCCTCGTTTTATATTTGTTGGTTAGGCATTCAAATGATAAGATTTCATTAAAACGCATGAAAAATGCGATGGAAAGTTTTCAAAAGATAGTAACTTCCATAATCCTAAAAAAATCATGTTCCTATGATAATCGTTGTAATCCATACTTAATGTTTTATTCAACCATAGAGCGATAATTCATATTTTCATTCAGTAATATTCAGAAATTAATGAAAACAACTAAATATTTGACAGCTATTTGCGACGTTGCCAACTCTTGGAGTAAACCCTCTTAATATAGCAAAAACACTCACACGCGCTGTTATTTGTCTATACTAAAAATAAGTCTGTAGAAGAAATCGCGTCTGAAACTTGAAAATTAAAAGAAACTATCAAGTCGATGGGACTATATAAACGATACTGAACACGAAATAACGATTTTTAACGAATGAACACTTCTTATACACTATATCACTGTCTCTTTTTCATCATAAATAGGTACTCTTGCACTTTCAATTTTCTTCTTGTATGTATATGCAACTCACTTTTATTATTTATTTACTCCTTAAACAATTACTATATACCTATTTAGACTAATTTCATCAACTATTACTTCGTCTTGCTTCCACCGGTTTCCCGCGACCTTCACGAGGTCGTCGCTCCATCTTGTTGGTGAAGGTCGCGGGAAACCGGTGGAAGCAAGTAGCACAGGACCGGTCTGAGTGGCGAGCCTTGGGGGAGGCCTATGTCCAGCAGTGGACGTCTTTCGGCTGAAATGATGATGATGATGATGATTACTTCGTCTGGCCACAGGTTCTGGCAGAATAATCAGTGTTTTGCTCCTATAGTGGGAGCAAAACGAGAAACTGAGTCGGACCTTTTTGTCCTGCTGCAGCGCACTCATACTTTTTCTTATTCCTAGGTTAAGTTTTTTAATTGTGAAGTCTATGTTTATTTGTGTTCTTTATTATTTTTATGTACCTACTTATGCGATGTTTTTATGTGTAATAAATGTTTTATCTATCTATCTATCTAATTTGCGAGTTGCAACCATAATAATTAAACACGCTGTCAAAAAGCGAATCTCTGTTATCACAACAAAGCATCAAAATAAAAAGCTAAACGAGAGCTTGTAAAAGTTGTCCCCACACAATCGTGTTTCACATTAAAACTAAACCGTTGCGACAACATTGTTTCAAGTTATTCCAGAACTTTCCGGGTGCTTTTTGAGCAATTTAAATGAGGGAACTTTTGAGTTATTTTTGAAAGTGCCTTTATTGGACAGGCTTTCGGCGGGCCAAATAGACTTGATTAAGAATCGGTTTTTGTTCGAGTTCACTTTCCCATGTGAGGGCTCTTTGAAATGAGTTTTCGTATTAATTGAAACCGCATTGAGGTTTTAATTTTTGAAGGTAGGTAATAATGTAAAAAATCGGCCAAGAAGCGAGTTAAACTCGCGTAGAGAGGGTTCCGACCCCTGATTAGTTTCAATGACGTCATTTTCAAACCGTTTCACAGGATAAGCTCTTTTATATGATAGATTTCAAATACCATGGACTTCTTAATAATGTTCCTGTAATCTATAGGTCAATAACTATCCTCCATTTTTCCAAAATTTTACGTCTAGTGGTTTCGGAGATAAAGGGGGGGGGGGGGAATGGTAATTTTTCGCCTATTTTCTTAAATAACTCGAAAAGTATTGACCAAAAAAGAAATAAAAAAAAATATTTGAGATCCTCATAAAAAGTATCATTTGATATGTCACATGATATATTTTGAAAAACTTCACTAATATTTTTTTCAAATTTAGCCCCTAAAAATAGGCTCTATCTTTAAAATTCATTTATTTTCGTTACAAGTCCGTTTTTGGGTCACAAATTTACTTATACGTACCAAATTTCAACTTAATCGGTCCAGTAGTTTCGTAGAAAATTTACTGTGACAGACGGACGGACAGACACACGAGTGATCCTATAAGGGTTCTGTTTTTACCTCTTGAGGTTCGGAACCCTAAAAATGATTCAATAAGTAAGTAGGTAATTTTCAAAAAAATCTCACTTTTACAATATCAACCACGAATAAACAACGAATATCAAAATTAATCAAATAGAAATAGACAACATAGATAACTTAGTTTAATATTCTAACAAAAAAAAATAACCCAATCATTTAAAAACTTAACCGATGAACGAGTCATTTGAAAAAAGCTCTGACCAAAGCTTTTCAAGTTTAATTTATCTCAATAACTCAATCATTGGTCTAAATAATTTGACTCTAAAAAAAGGCTGTGTTTGGAGCCTTAAGCTTGGGCGGAAATGAGCCTGGAATTGGGCCGGCCTTGAGACACGCTTCGGAGACAGCGGGTAACATCACGGCTCGGCCGCCACTTCGAGCGACTAACACTCAACCATAGAATATTTAAACTACATACAGAATATGGCCACGGAATCACCGCCTGAATCTAGCCGGCACGCAACTCGCCCTTAGCGTCATTTGTTTCATCCGGAGATGGTGAGTGGATCATTGGCCCGCGTAGTGGTACACACACATTTACAAGTGTAGAGACGTCCTGGCACTAACACAGACGTCCTCGCACGCAAACATTGACACTTCATTCGAGTTGTGTTCAAAATCGTGCTTTTATAGACCGTGTCCGCCGTGTAACTCAACAGCAATGAATTCGGATCGCTTTGTATAGCTTTCCATAGCCGAATTCATTGCTGTTGAGTGTAGTAACTAGCGGTAGTGGTACCTAAACTTTATCCTGAATAATACATTACACGCTTACACTCATTCCGGTTTTTCAATTTGCCGCTACTTACCCGACTGCGCCAGAAGGGTCATGATTTTCGAGTGTGTGTGAGGAGCCAGTACAGATTTTAATGTGTGTCCTAGCTTCTGTCCGCGAAGTCACCCACGTGGAGTTCAGTTATCGCGTTCCCGCGGGAACTATGCGTTTTTCGTAACGGAATACCTACAACATTTCACTTTTTTGACCTATACTCGTATGTTATTTATTTATCTATTTAAACTTTTTTGCACAAGAAAATAATTATGTATAAATGGCGAACTTAATGCGCAATGGCATTCTCTACCAGTCAACCATAGGGTGAAACAGAGAAAGTGTGAAATCTTAAACAATAGTTAGTTGTTATTTTAAAGACATTTCACACCAAAAGCAATCTCCTTCTCGCTGTAGCGGAGAGATCGCGCCGCTTATCGCAAGGCGTGCCCTTACCGGACATTTCCGCCGTCAATCTCTGCGCAGGCTGGCGGCGAGTTTCCGGTTGTCTTAGTTGACGGTTTTTAAAATGTGCCCCTCAGCATCTACATCTATCACGCTGTATTACATCTATTGTTGGAAGGGAAATTGTGGTTTCTTCGGTCCCTTTTTTGGTTGATAATGCCGTCGTACAGGGTTTCTGGAATGTTCTGCGAGGAAAATTAAGGATGGTGGGCTCGGGGGATCGTCAATTGAATATACTTAGTGAAGATCTCAGTTTTGATAATCAAAGTGGACAATATTCATTGTCAAATGCCGTGGTGGCCTAGTGGTTCGACCTACCGCCGCTCATGCCGAGGGTCGGGGGTTCGATTCCGGCTCGCACCTCTAAGTTTACTTATGTGCGAAATTCAATTTGAATTTACGATGAGCTTTTCGGTGAAGGAAAACATCGTGAGGAAACCTGCACGCAGTTGCGAAGTAATTCAAAGATGTGTGTGATGTCCCCAATCCGCACTGGGCCCGCGTGGGGACTATAGCCCAAACCCTCTCGTGACGAGGGGAGGCCTGTGCCCAGCAGTGGGACACAAATAGACTGCAGTAGTAGTAGTAGTAGTAAGTAGGAAACGAGAGAACAAAACATATTCCATTTGAGGGAGTCTTCTATTTTTTAACCGACTTCAAAAAAGGAGGAGGTTCTCAATTCGTCGGAACCTTTTTTTTTCTTTTTTTTTATGTATGTTCACCAAAAATAAATAGTAAACGTAAACCGATTTTAATGATTCTTTTTTGTTCGAAAGGTGGTAGGTACTTCCAAGTTGGTCCCATATTAATTTGGTTCAGTTCTGATGATGGCATCCATGAGAAAATGAGGGAACTCCTCGAAATTTGCTAGCACGTAGATGATTTTGGTGTCAATTTCGAAGACTTCAGAGTTACTTATGTACTTCTATATAATAGTAATGTTTGGAAACTGTAGCCGAAAAAATTTTTAAATAAAAAAATAAAAACTGCGTTCAAACTCCGACAGACTGCGAAGTCGGTGTCAAGTGAACCGACCCAAAGAAATGATAATCATATAGTGAACTTGACATTGACATCGCAGTCTGTCGGAGTTTGAAGGCGGTTTTTATTTAGTTATTTAACGCATTCACTGCCACTTCTTTTTACGAACTTTCGCCAGGTGCCACATTTGTCATTAACATTACAACGCACATGTGCGTTCGAGGCACTGCGGGAAAGTCAGCAAAACGCATATATGCGTTGGTGGCAGTGAATGCCTTAATGACAGATGTGGCACCTGGCGTATGTTCGTAAAACAGAAGTGGCAGTGAATGCGTTAATTAATGTAAATGCAGGTTTTTCAGTTCCTGCACAAGAGGAAAACCAAAGAGTTAATGTTTATGTAAGTTTCAACAATGTTTACATAAGTTTACGTCAAATAAAACTACGACAACATGATTTTTACACTCTTATCTATCTTTTACAAGTATCACGATTCTGCTGAAGAAACATAGTTCCAGACTAGCAAAACGAAACGACTTATCTCACAACACGTGAACTGGACCTTTTCGCCTTGAGAATAGTGTTGATTTTACTTTGTGACTGAAATGAAATTAAGTTTTTTTAGAGAAAAAGTTTTTGTGTGAAGAAAAAACGAATGTTACGTTAGGGATTGGTGTTTTGAGTCTGAAACTTGGCTCGTTCCTTATCAAATGAGTTATTACGACGGGAAGTAGGTTTTTCACCACGCTTGCAGGTAGAAATGGAAAATTTGGAAAATTTCATGTTTCGCAGCGTCTTTGACGGGCTATTTTGTAGTGTGGTGGAATTATGAGATAGTCTGTCGGCATTTCAGGTAACTTCAAAAATAAAATTCGCGCTTAAAACACACGGCGGACACAGACTGTAAAACGCACGGTTTCGAACACAATTCGAATGAATGTATCAATATTTGCGAGCGAGGACGTCTGTATGCGTGCGAGGACGTATGTACACTTGTAAATGTATGTGTGTGTACCACTAAGTGGGGGATGCCATCTATTTGGCATTATTGTTTTTGTCCGAAACTGTTTACGCATAACAGGCTTCGCATAATTTATTTACGCCGAATCTTGATTTTGCCGAATTTTTATTAACCATAATTCATAATATTGTTTAGCATACTAGTAATTTAGCAGAATTTCGATAGGCCAAAATATTGTCCGAATTTATGTCCGAAACAACAATTAATGTAGGGAGCGCCAAAGTTCATATAGAATAGGGATGACGACAACTTTTTTTCCTTAGTCTATCAGGAAGATTATTGAAAAGTATTGGACACGTATTTTTTCTTTTTCACGTAATCAAACTTATACGGAGATATATTGAGTTGAAATGTCGCGTGACGTCACGGTTATAGGTACGATTTATAATTAACGGTGACGCAGTTAGCCCCCACTCTCCAACTTTAATGCGTTTTAACTTAGTCATTCTTTGTTAATTTGATAAAACAAAAAATACGTGTCTAATATTTTTTTATTACCTGACTGACGGACTAATTAGAATTTCAATTTCTTCACCCTGTCGTCATCCCTATTGCTAGTCCGAAAACTGGAAGTCCGAAAATGTATGTCATAAACGATTTTAGCTCAGTACCTATAAAATTTTGTATGATATAATTTGTTCAACATACCTACTTATCTTTATTAGATAGAGTTGGCAATTCACGGTTGGCGGTAACACCAAAGTTTGGAGCAAAGTCGACTCGCATAGGTTAGGTTAGGTTATTTTTTAAATAATAACATAGTATTTTTAACATAGTATTTTTTACAGTCAATGGACCAGGGTAGCAGACTTACTGAAGAGGTCCCTGACTTGACGAGATCTTGGTCGGGCAGGGGGCTCGCCGCGTCAGGGACCTCTTCAGTAAGTCTGCTACCCTGGTCCATTGACTGTCTGTCATCAGGATACTCATTTAATTAAATCGGCGAAAATAAAGGTATGCGAAAGTAGTTTTCGGCGTAACAAATTTCAGCGAAAGTAATTTTCTGCCTAAATAATATTCGGAATTCGAAGATTATGCGTGAATACTATTCGGCATAAATAGATTATGCATAATAGAATTAGACGAAAAAGCGTTATGCGAGATTAATTTTAGGCGTAAACACTATTATGCCTATACTGATTATGCAAAATCGAATTCTCTACGTGGGCCAATGATTCACTCTCCATCTCCGGATGAAACAAATGACGGTAAGGGCGAGTTGGGCGCGAGTTGCGCGCCGGCTAGATTCAGGCGGGTGGCGGAGTGGCGCGCCTTGGGGGAGGCCTATGTCCAGCAGTGGACGTCATTCGGCTGAAATTAATATGATTTAGTAAATGACAGATCCATACAAAATTTACAGATTGTTTCGAAAATTCATATACGACATTATGTAGTAGTATGGGCTAAGACGTCCGAAATAAATGTTTTTTTATTTTTATTTTTTATATATATTTTTATTATAGCGATGAGTTCGAGATAGGGTCCTGTCACAGTTTCATATTGTCATATTGACGTGACAAATAAATTAAATAGCAAAACATCAAACGAACTCACCATTTACACTTCCTTGCCATAAATAAATATTTTCAAAAATTGAATTTTTGGGCCACGCTTTTATTGCTGACTGTACTTTTCTTTGTAAATCCTTCATCTACCCTTCAAGTCCACCTACCAGTCAAACGAGCCCAAATTCGATGGGTTTATGTAGTTTTATTACGGAGTTCCTATGCCACCTTCCAGCTCCATCATCAGATCAGCTCCACGTCATCATAATATTGCATTGTCACGCGATTTACATATTCGTGCAAAATTTCAGCTCAATCGGAAATCGGAAAGTGGCTCAAATTTAACTTGCAAGATTCCATTACATAGTTACATACAGGGATACAGGTCGACCTAAGAAAAGCGTGTTAACAAAGGAGATTTGGAAATCACTCAGAGGGCAATGGAGAGGGCTATGCTCGGGGTTTCTCTGCGTGATAGAATCAGAAATGAGGATATCCGCAGTAGAACTAGGGTCACCGACATAGCCCGAAGAATTGCGAGCCTTAAGTGGCAGTGGGCGGGGCACATTGCTCGCAGGACTGATGGCCGATGGCGCCGGAAAGTTCTTGAGTGGCGCCCGCGAACCGGGAGACGAGCTGTCGGTAGGCCTCCAACAAGATGGAGCGACGACCTCGTGAAGGTCGCGGGAAACCGGTGGAAGCAAGTAGCACAGGACCGCTCTGAGTGGCGAGCCTTGGGGGAGGCCTATGTCCAGCAGTGGACGTCTTTTGGCTGAAATGATGATGATGATGATGAAAGGAGATTTGGGAGAAAATAAAAAGCAAATAATTAGATAGATTTTACACTCATGTGCTTCATTGGTTTAAAGTACATAAGTGATAAAATTAAAATCTTGAATATTCTAAGAACGGTGTTAGCAAGCACCTTGGTTTCTTGGAGAAATTAATTTAATTAGGCCTGACGAATGTTCCCTCAAAATTAACGCATATCAACAAGAACACCTTGTATAAAAGTAAGTACTTAACATGTTTCGATAGAAGGCTCATTTTTTTCTAAAACGCCCCATTTCTCTACGATAAAGCCGTAACTAATATAATAATATCTTTATTTATTACCAAGGAAGGACCGAACTTCATTCACAGTGTTGGCGTTCCGCCAAACTTATGACCTTGGAGTGACCTTCATGGATTACAAGTGTTACGTAATTCAGGCTACCATTGTTATACTATTTATTGGTATTCTGTGTGTTTATAGGTTTTTATTTTATCAACTGTTACACGCGACGGAAATGTGTGTTTATGTGTTTACTTATACACTTGGTTTGGTGTGGCACTTCAAAGCTTGTGAGTTGGATAAACGTTTTATGTGTAGGTAGAAATAGCTATAAATGTAGGTACTTGCTGATTTCTATATAATACCTAAACTTTTCTATCTCATCATCATCATCATTTCAGCCGAAAGATGTCTACTGCTGGACATAGGCCTCCCCCAAGGCTCGCCACTCAGACCGGTCCTGTGCTGCTTGCTTTCACCGGTTTCCCGCGACCTTCACGAGGTCGTCGCTCCATCTTGTTGGAGGCCTACCGACAGCTCGTCTCCCGGTTCGCGGACGCCACTCTAGAACTTTCCGGCCCCATCGGCCATCAGACCTGCGAGCAATGTGCCCCGCCCACTGCCACTTAAGGCTCGCAATTCTTCGGGCTATGTCGGTGACCCTAGTTCTACTGCGGATATCCTCATTTCTGATTCTATCACGCAGAGACACCCCGAGCATAGCCCTTTCCATTGCCCTCTGAGTGATTTTGAGCATTCTTATGAGACCCATCGTGAGCGCCCACGTCTCGGAACCATAAGTCATCACTGGCAACACACACTGGTCGAAGACTTTCGGCTTGAGACACTGCGGTAATTGGACGAAAAGACACTGCGAAGCTTCCCGAACGCTGCCCAGCCGAGTCGGATTCGATGGACCCTCCTCTATCTAACTAACTTAAACTGACCTTGTAAACAAAATTCAATAAAATAAAATAAATAGTAAGAGACACTTCCTAATTTTTTCGTAGGTACCATTAGAATTGTTTTTACAATCTTTTATTTTATTACAGTCGGCGAGCATCAACCACCTGAAGCACAGAATATTTAATAGTACTACATACAGAATGGCCTCGGAATCACCCGCCTGAATCTAGCCCGCGCGAAACTCGCGCCCTACTCGCGCTTACCGTCATTAGCTTCATCCGGAGATGGAGAGTGAATCGTTGGCCCGCGTACTGGTACACACACATTTACAAATGTGACGTCTGTCCTCGCATGCAAACATTGACACTTCATTCGAATTGTGTTCAAAATCGTGCTTTTATAGGCCGTGTCCGCCCTGTACCGTCGACTTACTGTTCTTTCTAAAACTGTGGTATGACGGTGCTATATGTAAATAAGTGTTCTATTACTTAAGGAATCACTTAAGCATAAGATTAAGTGAAGAAAATGATAGTTAAGTGACTCGACTTATTCTCAAGCGATGATTTGGAAAACAAAAGACTAGATTAAATTGAAAGCGTATCGGTTAGTGGAAAACTTGAACGCAATGAATATTCCATTGTTTTACTTATCGCGTTTTATATTCAACTAGCTTCTGCCCGCGACTTCGTCCGCGTGGAATTCGGTTATAGCGTTCCCGCGGGAATTGAGCGTTAAACTATAACAAATTATATACGAAAACCTTCCTCTTGAAACACTCTATCTATTAAAAAAACCGCATCAAAATCCGTTGCGTAGTTTTAAAGATTTACCTAAGCAAACATAGGGATATAGGGACAGAGAAAGCGACTTTGTTTTATACTATGTAGTGATGTCGAGGATGTTGTTTTGGAACTATTAATATTATCATCACGATGTTTTCCTTCACCGAAAAGTTCAGTGGTAAATTCAAATTGAATTTCGCACTAAATAATTTCAGAGGTGGCGAGTCCGATTCGAACCCCCGACCCTCTGCGTGAGAGGCGATAGGTCGAACCACTAGACTACCATGGCTTTTTGCACTTTACTTACAAATTTTAAAGGTTTTCAGGGCCTTGCGTTTTAAAAATAGTTTCGTAGGTACTCGTTTCTATTTTTAACCTGTTTTCCCGCCTTGGCCTTGAGAAATAGGCGTATTGCCAACGGGAATTATGGATTATCCCTGCATAAGTAGGTAAATATCATGTACTAGTTTCTGCCCGCGTAGAATTCGGTTGTCGCGTTCCCGCGGGAACTATGCGTTTTTCCGGGATAAAAAGTGGCCTATGTCCTTTCCCGGGACTTCGTCTATCTCCATACCAAATTTTACCTAAGGTAAAGGAAAACCAAACCCAAGTACTTAAGTAATGAAAGGAAGTGTGTGAAGTCTCCAATCCTCACTTAGCGCGTGTGGGGACTGAAGCTCCAACCCTCTCGTAATGAGAGGAGGCCTGTGCCCAGCAGTGGGACGTCAAGGGCTGTTTTGGTGACGGTGACATGCGCGGACCATTAGGTTTTCAATCAACAGAGAACACGCCCGCAATGACGTCGCGTTAAAACCTGCAACGTTGCGTTCCATATAGTGACGCATTGCTTTTTAAACGGGATATAAACATGTCTATATTATTATATCTACACTACAACAGCCTATTTACAGTCCACTGCTGGGCACAGGCCTCCTCTCATAGATATAGACAAAACGTTATTTAACATCCCAAAGGTTGGTAGGTACATTTTTAACTTAACGCATTCACTGCCACTTCTTTTTACGAACTTTCGCCAGGTGCCACATTTGTCATTAAGGGAACATTGCAACGCACATGTGCGTTCAAGGCACTGCGGGAAAGTCAGCAAAACGCATATCGAGGGTTCCCTGCTCAAACCCGATAAGTCGCCTTAAGAAAACAATAAAATTTGAATTTGACGTAGAACATAGAAAGTTCACAATTGTAAAACAAAGTATCTCGACTTATTGGGTTTGAGCAGGGAACCCTCGATATATGCGTCGGTGGCAGTGAATGCGTTAAACTGAATATAAGTTATATGTACTAAGACTATGTTGTCATCACGAGAGGGTTGGGCTAAAGTCCCCACGCGGGCCCAATGCGGATCGGGGACTTCACACACATCCTTGAATTACTTTGCAGAAGCGTGCAGGTTTCCTCACGATGTTTTCCTTCACCGAAAAGCTCAGTGGTAAGTTCAAATTGAATTTCGCACATGCATTTCAGAGTTGCGAGCCGGATTTGAACCCGCGACCCTCTGCATGAGAGGCGGTAGGTCAATCCACTAGGCCACCACGGCTTAAATTATTATATACTTAAATATAAATCGATTGATTAGACAAATAAACAGTCGCTTGCGCAAGTCTCTTGTGTCATTGAGTTAATACTACAAGCGAATTTTCTTGAAACTGTTACACCGTTGCGTGTGACTGTATTAGTGGTTGTGGATAAATACATTATTATTTGGGTAATTGTTTATCGTTTACAATAAGAAACGAATTGATTAATAAATTTTATAGAAACATCATTATTCCATAGGTGACAATCAGGGCATATTTCGCAATGAATGTCAATAAATACTTCATCATCATCATCATCATTTCAGCCGAAAGACGTCCACTGCTGGACATAGGCCTCCCCCAAGGCTCGCCACTCAGACCGGTTCTCTGCTACTTGCTTCCACCGGTTTCCCGCAACCTTCACGAGGTCGTCGCTCCATCTTGTTTGAGGCCTACCGACAGCTCGTCTCCCGGTTCGCGGGCGCCACTCGAGAACTTTCCGGCCCCAAAACAACTCTTGGGCCCCACAGTTGTTCTTTTTTGGCCCCAAATACTTAAAATGCAATATTATTATTATTTATGGAAGGGGACGACTGCCTGGTTTCAGTCGGGTGATCGGTCCTCCATTCGGAACCATTTCACCCATTTCCCCGGTCTTCCCTGGGATTACGGGTTATCCGCTCCCAGCGCCGTCGCCCCGTTGAACCTTTCTGTAGCCTTGCAGAAGCCTATTATCTTCCCTATCGTTAGGTCTTGTAGGTCATCTTCATCTAGCGTGTCCAAAATGCAATAACTATGAACCATATATAATTGGTCACCGAAAAGTAAAATTATTAATCAACAACAAGACATGAATCATATAAGTAGGTATTTCGTAATCATGAATTCCTAATGAAAACAATTAATATTGCAACAGGTTGTGCAGCAATCAACATTGTATGACGTCACGTGGTGATTCACACTTGTCTCGAACGCTTATTAGCTTGTAGCTGATAATTTCGCTAGCGCTCTCATTGGGGATATAGCTCAGTGGTAGAGCATTCGACTGCAGATCGAGAGGTCCCCGGTTCAAACCCGGGTGTCCCCTGACGGAATGTCTTTTTGTATTTTTTCGCTTTTTATTGATTCCTACAAAATAAGTACCTAATTAACTATACACTGTTTTCACCTACAAGCATTGTCCATACGAATAAAATAATAAATAGTTCTGTTATTTCTCGAAAACAAAAATTGAAAACTTTAAAAGACTATCTTACAAAAGTAAGCATTTAGATACCTATTTAGTGTGCGAGAAGTTGTCATTTCCAAACGAGCGCTTTTTGATAGCTAGTGTGCGTGCGCAAAGTTTTTTGCGCACTATAGTGTTAAATGTTTTTTGAACTTCATCTTGTGCCAAAAATGTCGTTTGATAATACGTGCGAAAACTTTCGCACTTCAATCAAATATACTAAGTATATAGATATATATATATATATTTAACAGACTTCACAAAAAGGAGGAGGTTCTCAATTTCATCGGAATCATTTTCGTTCATAATTTTATATGAGTTCACATTATTACAAATTACGATTCAGTAAAGAGTTAGCTTGGAAATTGATCGACTTGATTGCTTGATTGTATTTTTACGCATTATTCTGAATAAATGATATCCCTGGATGTATTAAAATTTGATAAATTGTTACTAAGAAAACCTGTTTCGTCTCGTACGAGTGACATTAGTCACTAATGATCATTTTTATTCGAGAGGCGAATCGAATGAAAACTGGGGCGCAGATGCCGCCCCGAACGGAATAATTTGACAGGATTTCAATACAAGCACAACAATACGTATCGGGACAGGCGAATTTAAATGAGACAGTATAGATACGATATTTATATTTAGGTAGGTACGAATACTGTGATTTTATGAGCCTTCCAAAACAGAACTTTAGTCACATAATATTTAGTAGGTAGTATACAGAATGGCCACGGAATCACCCGCCTGGATCTAGCCCGCACGTAACTCGCTTCCAACTCGCTCTTACCGTCATTTCCCTATTAGAACCGAAGATATATACCTTAGGTGCTTTCAGTAATAAGTATATCAAGGTACAGCACGAAACAACTTAGAAGGCGCGCGGTGAAGCACTTAAACCGTTGACTCAGAGTCTATTTTTGCTTAATCCACGCGCCTTCTTAGTTGTGTAAAGCTGTTGCATTTTCGCCTAAATTGAAAAAAAAAACATAAGACACATATTTAGTAACTTAAGAACTAATGAAATGTTAATATGAAAAAGATTTATTAAACATTTTAAGTTAGTTAAAAATGTAACAAAAGTTTACTGATTTTTAATCGCCTGGAGGACAGTAATAGCAAACATTTCTTTAGTAAATTGTTCATAAAGTGCAAAGTGAAAAAAGTTGTCTGTAGTCGATGCATATAAGGAACTAGCTGACCCCGCGGACTTCGTACCGCCTTAAACCTCACGGAGCCCGAGACCTTTCCAACGAATGCAAAACCGTGGAAATCGATTCGTGCGTTCTGGAGTTATAGCGTCAGGGAGGAAAACCCGACTTATTTTTATATATTAGAAGACTAGCTGACCCCGCGGACTTCGTACCGCCTTAAACCTCACGGAGCCCGAGACCTTTCCAACGAATGCAAAACCGTGGAAATCGGTTCGTGCGTTCTGGAGTTATAGCGTCAGGGAGGAAAACCCGACTTATTTTTATATAGTAGAAGATAATAAGATCGCGACTATTTAGCCAACCACAAGCACCAAGATTGAATGCCGTACTAGTAGCCAATTTCGTAGACTGTCTTATCTTACTCACTTAGGTACCAAAACTAAACACAACAGTAGAGATCTTCTACTATCTAAAGCCCCGCGCCTTCACATTTCAAAACGCTTCAATGTATTATATGTATTTGCTTCTATATGTTATATTTTTACAGTGTGGCTACTTGTAAGTAGCCTCTATTGCACCGCCACAACATTTTCCATTATGTCCAAAGGTTTAACTGGTAGAGAATGCCTTATGGCATTAAGTTCACCTTTTGTATTAGTTTTACTAATGTGCAATAAAGTTTAAATAAATAAATAAATGTATTTAAAAAGCACCACCAACACTCTCAACACATGCGTGCGTGCTGAGACAGCCATCAACTATGCGTTGAGAGTATTGGTGGTGCTTTTAAATAATAATGAAAAAATTGAAGTGTTTTGAAACGTTAAGGCGCGGGACTTTAGATACCTAGTAGAAGCGTCAAAGACGTTCAATCAAAGGTTTAAAGGCATTAGCAGTGGCAATCCATATTAATATTATTAATGCGAAAGTAACTCTGTCTGTCTGTCTGTCTGTTACCTCTTCACGCTTCAACCGCTGGACCGATTTGGATGAAATTTGGTATGGAGATAGTTGGGGTCCCGGGAAAGGACATAGGCTACTTTTCATCCCGGAAAAACGCATAGTTCCCGCGGGAACGCGATAACCGAATTACACGCGGGCGAAGTCGCGGGCAGAAGCTAGTTAGAATAGTAGATTGTATGACTAGGGAGCAAAAAGGTATATTTTACCGCGGGTGACGGATTTAATCCAGAGCGACGCGAAAGATTCCAGAATAGAATCCCGAGCGTAAGCGAGGGATTCTAGCGTGGAATCTTGAGCTAGCGAGGGATTCAAGCTTTGTCACCCAAGGCATAAATAAGTTTGCTACCGTGTTGTACACTCTGCTTTTCACCCCTCCTATGAGAAAATCATTAGATCATTCGTTCATTATTCTTTAAATTAAGTAAAACAAAAAAATACTACATTTAGAAACAAACAAAGTTAAAAAGAACGTGTGTTTATCATAAATTCATAGGTAGAAGGCGAAAATGGCTTCCATATTGAAGAATCAGTAACTATATTGTATTTATATTCTGTCATGCTCGCACGCGTTGCGTTCATTAATAATAGGTAAATTTAACAAATGTGAAATAAAGTACATTTTATGACAATTTCGCACATACTGTATCACACAAAGTTTTTAAATACATTTGCGATAAAATGAAAAAAGGGCAGTGCAATTCATATTACGTACTTACATAATATTCCTTTGGAATTCTCAGAGGTGTTGATCCCAATACATTGCATCACCTAAATCACTTTTTGATTTCATTCATTTTCTACGAAATAATTCATAACACTACATAAGGTACGTTTTATTTTGGAAATTAAGTGTAAAATAATACGGCAAGGAAATGAGCGCTCACGAAATTCGCGGATTCGAGTTTTTTTTTTTTATTCGATCACACGACGAGTTTACGAGGAATGCTACGTTACGGCATTGGCCTGCACCATTCAGCCAAATTGAAAATAAAAAATAGAAAATAATTTATTAAAAGTAAGTATATATCTATGAATTTATGGATTTTTAGTATGTGTAATAAAGTATTTATGTAAAATGCCGACATATAAAATTCTAAATACTAAAAAGACGCGACTTTTGAATGCAACTTTTTACAGTCTCCGCAGCTCCGTGAACGCACTGCTAAGACGTATTTTGCTCCCTGTTAGCGGGGCAGAAATGAAAAAAAATTAAAAAAAAGCGAAGAGGGAGCAAAATCGCATTTTGCTCCCTCTAAACGGGGAACAAAACACTTCTTTTCGAATAGGAGGGGTGAAAATAAACTTTCTAGATTTTAGAATAAAATTCAATTCTACTAAAAATACATTACTGTAGTATTGTACAGTCAGCAGCAGAAGTAGATAAGCTGTCCAGGTGTTCAAAATGACCTACACACGCCCTTAACGTCTTAAGAATAAGGTCGTGTGTAGGTCACTTTGAACACCTGGACAGCTTATCTACTTCTGCTGCTGACTGTATCATTGAAAAACCAATTACATAGAGAGCTACCCCGATTTGGATGCTCTGGGGCATTGATCTACATATTATAAGTAAGGATTCACAATCAGCCGTAGAAAAATGGCCCGTCAAAACGGGTGCCCGAACAACTAGGGCACCCGTTTGGCACTCAGTAAATTTGACACTTAAGTCTTATAGAGTTAGGTTTACTTTTGTGTAAAAAAATATGTTGACACATATTATAGAGGCGTTATTAGCATATTGGAACGTATTTTCCAATGTCAGGTTGCTCCATATATTTTGACATATTCTGTTAGGCACTGTTCGTCCATATGTTATTATAGGTCAATGCTCTGGGGGCACATTGGCTGGGGTTTAATTACGCTAACGCTCGATATATTTATTGCGTCCATTATCGAGCGGTTTCGTGGTAGACGACTTGGATTGCTAAAACCAGTTTATACCGGATTTTGCGAAGCTATGTTATGATTTAGTATGTCTTTTACTTCTGGTACAGGTTTACACCCGAAAGCCGTGGTGGCCTAGTGGTTTGACGTACCGCCTCTCATGCAGAGGGTCGCGGGTACAAATCCGACTCGCACCTCTGAAATTATTTATGTGCGAAATTCAATTTGAATTTACCACTGAGCTTTTCGGTGAAGGAAATCATCGTGAGGAAACCTGCAAGTAAATTTAAGGATGTGTGTGAAGACCCCAATCCGCACTGGGCCCGCGTGGGGACTATAGCCCAACCCTCTCGTTATGAGAGGAGCCCTGTGCCCAGCAGTGGGCCGTAAATAGGCTGTTGTAGTAGTAGTAGTAGTATACGTTTACACAACTTGGAAGTTGCGTGGATTAAACAATAATAGCCTCCGCATCAACGGCTTAAGACGACTTTTTCTCATCGGTCATTGTTACTTATCTTATCTTATCTAGCCTATTAGATCCCACTGCTGGGCAAAGGCCTCCCCTCCTCTCTTCCACTCCTCTCTGTTCTTTGCCAGTTCTGGCCAACCCGATCTAAACTTGTCTTGTCATTGTTACTTAAGAAAAATATATTTTTGCATTACATTTTTATATTTTTAGGGTTCCGAACCTCAAGAGGTAAAAACTGAACCCTTACAGGATTACTCGTGTGTTTGTCTGTCCGTCTATCATAGACGATTTTGGACAACTTTTATAGGTACACTAGCTTCTGCCCGCGACTTCGTCCGCGTGGAATTTGTTAATAGCCTTCCCGCGAGAACTATGCATTTCCTCGGGATAAAAAGTAACCTATATGTTGACCAGTGTTATAAACTACCCCCATACCAAATTTTGTTTCAATCCGTCCAGTAGTTTTCGAGTTAAATCCGGACATACATACATACAGTATTTTTTCTAAAAATCGTTATTTTGTGTTCAGTATCGTTCATATAGCCCCTTTGACTTGATAGTTTCTTTTAATTTTCCATTTTCAGCCGCGACTTCCTCTACAGAATTATTATTTATTATATGTATAGATTTTTCCTTTTTTTTTTCTCTGATTCATTAACCTCGTATGAATAAATAGTTTAGTGCCAAAATTCATTATTTAGGTAATAGCAGACTGGTTTAAAGAATGTTTTAGTGAACTCATCAATCATTTCCTTGTACTGGACAATAGGCAGGTAATCTAACAGTAGGTAATCTGCATAACGTGTTTCTTGAAAGTGTTTGTAATCTAGGATTATAATTTAATTTTTCCCGTTCCCGTGGGAATATCAGGAAATCCTTTCTTAGTGCTCCCCTACGCTCCCCAAGGAACCTGCATGCCAAACTTCAGCTCTCTACGGTGATCCCCGCGACCTAAACATTAAAATGTAAAAATCCCTTTTCTCCCCGTTCCCGTGAGAATTTCGCGAAATCCTTTCTTAGTGCTCCCCTACGCTCCCCAAGGAACCTGTATGCCAAATTTCAGCTCTCTACGACCAGTATTTTCGGCTCTGCGTTGATATGTCAGTCAGTCAGTCAGTCAGTTTCTTCTTATATGATAGCTGTTTCCCGCGACTTCGTACGCGCCTAAACATTAAAATGTAAAAATCCCATTTTCCCCGTTCCCGTGGGAATATCGGGAAATCCTTTCTTAGTGCTCCCCTACACTCCCAAAGGAACCTGCATGCCAAATTTCATCTCTCTACGATGATCCCCGCGACTACATACGCGCCTTAAAATGTAAAAAAAAACATTTTTTCCCGTTCCCGTGGGAATTTCGGGAAGTCCTTTCTTAGTGCTCCCCTACGCTCCCCAAGGAACCTGCATGCCAAATTTCAGCTCTCTACGACCAGTAGTTTCGGCTCTGCGTTGATATGTCAGTCAGTCAGTCAGTCAGTCAGTCAGTTTCTTCTTTTATATATTTAGATAGATAGATAGCTGTTTCTCGCGACTTCGTACGCGCCTAAACATTAAAATGTAAAAATCCCATTTTTCCCGTTCCCGTGGGAATATCGGGAAATCCTTTCATAGTGCTCCCCTGCGCTCCCCAAGGAACCTGCATGACAAATTTCATCTCACTACAATGATCCCCGCGACTACGTACGGGCCTTAAAATGTAATAAACCCATTTTTTCCCGTTCCCGTAGGAATTTCGGGAAGTCCTTTCTAAGTGCTCCCCTACGCTCCCCAAGGAACCTGCATGCCAAATTTCAGCTCTTTACGATGATCCCCGCGACTACGTACGCGCCTTAAAATGTAAAAAAAAACTTTTTTTTCCCGTTCCCGTGGGAATTTCGGGAAGTCCTTTCTTAGTGCTTCCCTACGCTCCCCAAGGAACCTGCGTGCCAAATTTCAGATTTCTACGATGTTTCCCGCGACTTCGTACGCGCCTAAACATTAAAATGTAAAAATCCCTTTTTTTCCCGTTCCCGTAGGAATTTTGCAAAATCCTTTCTTAGCGGATGCCTACGTCATAACATCTACCTGCATGCCAAATTTCAGCCCGATCCGTCCAGTGGTTTGGGCTGTGCGTTGATAGATCACTATATCAGTCAGTCAGTCAGTCAGTCAGTCAGTCACCTTTGAGTTTTATATATATAGATAGATAGATAGCTGTTTCCCGCGACTTCGTACGCGCCTAAACATTAAAATGTAAAAATCCCATTTTTCCCGTTCCCGTGGGAATATCGGGAAATCCTTTCATAGTGCTCCCCTGCGCTCCCTAAGGAACCTGCATGACAAATTTCATCTCACTACAATGATCCCCGCGACTACGTACGGGCCTTAAAATGTAATAAACCCATTTTTTCCCGTTCCCGTAGGAATTTCGGGAAGTCCTTTCTAAGTGCTCCCCTACGCTCCCCAAGGAACCTGCATGCCAAATTTCAGCTCTTTACGATGATCCCCGCGACTACGTACGCGCCTTAAAATGTAAAAAAAAACATTTTTTTCCCGTTCCCGTGGGAATTTCGGGAAGTCCTTTCTTAGTGCTTCCCTACGCTCCCCAAGGAACCTGCGTGCCAAATTTCAGATTTCTACGATGTTTCCCGCGACTTCGTACGCGCCTAAACATTAAAATGTAAAAATCCCTTTTTTTCCCGTTCCCGTAGGAATTTTGCAAAATCCTTTCTTAGCGGATGCCTACGTCATAACATCTACCTGCATGCCAAATTTCAGCCCGATCCGTCCAGTGGTTTGGGCTGTGCGTTGATAGATCACTATATCAGTCAGTCAGTCAGTCAGTCAGTCAGTCACCTTTGAGTTTTATATATATAGATATCATAGAAAGAAATATCGAAAAGACCTCTTCAAAGACAGAGATTTTCATTTAACAGTCGAAAGAGTCTATTTTTTAAAGTATAATAGGTACCTAACTAAGTACATATATCCAGAAAAGATTTTTGGAAATTAATCTGTGAGGCACCGGATAAAAAAAAACCATTCTTCTACTCTTGTAAAACAATAATAATGTGCTTAATTAAATCTACTTAATTAACAAATTTAATTAAGCATTCATTTCACGTAGTGCAATAACTATAAAATGGAGATGATAGTACAAATGTCTTGTCCTGAAATCCTACATTTCCGCCCGTGTGCGTTAAAACGCAGCGCCGTAATGAAGCATTATTGTCCGTGCTTAATAATATTTCCTCGTACGACTGAGTATTTCGCATGCAAACCAGGCTGAGATGTTTGTAATCCACCAAAAGCTAGCTTTTACTGTACGAATAGGTTCGAGCTACCGCTTCTTGTCAGTAGTATTCAATCAATAGTTTTTCAATCAGTAGTATTTTTATAAATTAATTACTCTTAGGATCTCAGGGTACGTCGCTGGTAGAAATTAAAGCTAGAATTCCTTAAAACTAGAAAATCCATATTAACCCATACTAATATTATAAATGCGAAAGTAACTCTGTCTGTCTGTCTGTTACCTCTTCACGCTTCAACCGCTGGACCGATTTGGATGAAATTTGGTATGGAGATAGTTGAAGTCCCGGGAAAGGACATAGGGTACTTTTAATCCCGGAAAAACGCATAGTTCCCGCGGGAACGCGATAACCGAATTCCACGCGGGCAGAAGCTAGCTAGTAATATTATAAATGCGAAAGTAACTCTGTCCGTCTGTTTGTTACATCTTCACGCTTCAACCGCTGGACCGATTTGGATGAAATTGGGGATGGAGATATTTGGTATCCCGAGAAAGGACATTGGCTACTTGTTATCCCGGAAAAATGCACAGTTCCCGCGGGAGCGCGATAACCGAATTCCACGCGGGCGAAGTCGCGGGCAGAAGCTAGTAATATTATAAATGCGAAAGTAACTCTGTCCGTCTGTTTGTTACATCTTCACGCTTCAACCGCTGGACTGATTTGGATGAAATTGGGGATGGAGATATTTAATGTCCCGAGAAAGGACATAGGCAACTTTCTATCCCGGAAAAATGCACAGTTTCCGCGGGAACGCGATAACCGAATTCCACGCGGTCGAAGTCGCGGGCAGAAGCTAGTAATATTATAAATGCGAAAGTAACTCAGTCCGTCTGTTTGTTACATCTTCACGCTTCAACCGCTGGACTGATTTGGATGAAATTGGGGATGGAGATATTTGGTGTCCCAAGAAAGGACCTTTAAGAAGCTACTTTTTATCCCGGAAAAATGCACAGTTCCCGCGGGAACGCGATAACCGAATTCCACGCGGGCGAAGTAGCGGGCAGGAGCTAGTAGAAAATAAATAGACAATATAAACAATTATTATGAATAAACTTACCCACTAACTTACCTATTCTAAAAGCATAGATGCACATTAGGTCCTACCAAAATGCTGACTTAGACTTTTAGAGAATATTTTTATTATTACAATATATGGAAAAGTGTAATTAAGATGAAAAATATGTCCTCATGAAAAAAAATACATTCCTATCTTTAACGAGACCCACTAAGAGAGTCACTAATTAGCTACAGTAATGTGACATTAATAAATCCGCTAATAATATAACAAAAACAATTCCCCCACATAAACCACTAGAGAGGAAACGGCGTCATTACTTATTACTTGATCAGTCGGGGAGTGTCGACATCGCTCGATAAGGAAACGACTACCTGACAATTTGTCACCTTTTTTGTCAGCACTTTGATTGGATTTTAGACTAGCCAGCGCTATTATTAAGTTCTTTGAAATTAGGATGTTGCGTATTAGCTACACTAATGTGACATTAATAAATCTGCTGATAATGTAACAAAAACAATTCCCCCACATAAACCACTAGAGAGGAAACAGCGTCATTACTTACTACTACTACAGCCTATTTTCGTCCCACTGCTGGGCACAGGCCTCCTCTCATCACGAGAGGGTTTGGGCTATAGTCCCCACGCGGGCCCAGTTCGGATTGGGGACTTCACACGCATCTTTGAATTGATTCGCAGATGCGTGCAGGTTTCCTCACGATGTTTTCCTTCACCGAAAAGCTAAGTGGTAAATTTAAATTGAATTTTACACATAAGTAAACTTAGAGGTGCGAGCCGGAATCGAACCCCCGACCCTCTGCAGCGTGCTGTGAGGCGGTAAGTCGAACCACTAGGCCACCACGGCTTCACCTCATTACTCACCGTCATTACTTATTACATGACAATTTGTCACCTTTTATTGGAGTATTTTTTATTTTATTTTGATTAGTGTAATGATTTTGTTCAAGGTTATTTTGATGCAACTTGGTAACATTTTTCAGATACCTATTTTGAAAGACGTGCTGATATATAAGTGCGTGAGATTTCTTCGTGATTTTTCTCTCCACTGGAAATCAAGTAGCTCAAGCAAGAGATTAAAACGTACACAAATATTCGCAACTGAAAAAAAAAGTACCAATTCATTGTTTATTTACAAGCCAAGTTGACAAAACAGCGTGTAAAACGGCATTCAATTTTACTTTTACATACTCTCAAAAACTATATTCAAAAATATAATAATAATAATAATAATAATAAAATCATTTATTCGCAAAATTATAGCTTCAATTATATAGCTTCACTATATCTATCGCATCGCTATCTGTACGCGGCGGCCGTTTTCCAGGGCAACAACCCACATATTAAGCGTCGACGCGTCGCAACTCACATTATGTACGGATTAGTTTCCCTGCCCTGAATACGAGGGATTACCATTTAAGTATATGAAGTGTATAAAAAATAATTAAAAAAAAAAAACCGCCTTCAAACTCCGACACACTGCGATGCCAATGTCAAGTTCACTATATGATAATCATTTCTTTGGGTCGGTTCACTTGACACCGACTTCGCAGTCTGTCGGAGTTTGAAGGTGGTTTTAATTTTTTTATTAAAAAAAATTTTTTCGGCTACAGTTTCCAAACATTACTATAGAAGTACATAAGTAACTCTGAAGTCCTCGAAATTGACACCAAAATCATCTACGTGCTAGAAAATTTTGAGGATTTCCCTCATTTTCTCATGGATCCCATCATCAGAACTGAACCAAATTAATATGGGACCAACTTGAAAGTACCACCTTTCAAACAAAAAAATAATCATCGAAATCGGTTCACGTTTACTATTTATTTTTGGTGAACATAAATAGTAAACGTGAACTAAAAAAAAAATTTTTGGTGAACATACATAAAAAAAAAGATTCCGACGAATTGAGAACCTCCTCCTTTTTTTGAAGTCAGTTAAAAACAAGTCGGAATTTTCCGGCCTGTAACCACTGCTGGGAACATGTATCACACCAAGGATTCACAATCAGCCGGAGAAAAATAGCCCCGTCAAAACGGGTGCCCGAACAGCTCGGGCAGAAGCTAGTGTACAATAAATATAAAAATACATAAAAAAACCAAGTTAATAAAAAACCGCCTTCAAACTCTGACAGTTCAAACACACACCTCAAACTAGTTCAGGCTACAAAGCGTTAGAAAGAAACATGCACACACGAAAAACAGCCGTCAATTTAAATGCCGGTAAAATATGACAGCTATTTCCTCTAATCTCGAAATACCCACGGCAAACAAATTAACTCGAAAAAAGCAAGCTTTAATGACGAGAGCAACCGGAAGCCGCCATTACGGCGGACACGCGAGTTCCTGTCGCGACCGGAAGCGGGCGTTGTTGCCATTTCCGGTTGCGTTTTTCACCGGAAACCCCGATAAATAGAGCCTTAATTGTTATAGGCTGCAGTTACTCGTTCACAGATTGAGAGGTTTCATTTTATGAAGTTTGTAGCATATCTTTAATAACGTGGCGTTTCAAACACAGTTTAAATAAAGATAATAGATAATTATAATTAAATTATTTAGATATTTTTTTTTTAATTTAGTTACCATTGTTAGTAGTAGTCTAGTTAATTAGTTTATATTTAATACACTATTATGTTTACAATAAAATAACATTTAAAATAATATTTATATAACTAACGTAATGGGGACTATCGTTTCTTTGCTCACCAGTTGGCGCCACTGTTGACTAAGGTCCAGATGTATAGCTGTCAAAGGCGACTTTATAAGATCGGCGCCGAAACAAAGTTAAAAATCTTGAATCTCATTAAGTTTATTAATTATAAATAACTGTCATCATATCGAGTAGCTATGCCGCAATGTTGTGCAGTTCCGTTTTGTTCGGAAATAATTTTTGTGTTTCAAATCGTTCACATTCATCGCCTTATAATCCATATTTGCGATAATTTCACGAAGGAAATCACTTTTCAACAGTTAAATTAAAGAAATTATAATTTATGTCACGAAGCCCGCCAAAACCAGTGAAAAGTGAATGTTATTGGACCTCACGCGACACTAGCGCCTCTAGTGGCAAATTCACATGCGATAGCCCCCATTTAGCAGTCATTAAAAATCACCATAAAAGTGGGGAATTGCAAGTCTATGTCTGTCCACCCGTATGTCACAGTAAAGCTCTCAAACTATTGGACCGATTGAGTTACATTTGTTATGTACTTATGTAAGTCAGTGACAGACGGACAAGTTACGTAAACAAATGAATTTTAAACTTACACCCCATTTTAGGGGGATGAATACCAATAAATAAAAATAAGTATGTCGAACTAACTAAGTAAGTATATCGTGTGAAGTTGGTCAAATGAAAGTTCTTTTTACGAGGATATCAAATTAGGTACTATTATTGTTTTTATTATAAAATCTTTTCAAGATATTTAAGAAAAAAAGGCGTAAAATCACTATTCCCCTCCCCTTGATCTCCAAAAGTACTAGGCCTGAAATATTGAAAAAAAAAAGAATATTATAGTTCTTGATGATAAATTACAGGAAAACCTATAAGGAATAACCTAAGTCCATAATAAAAATGACTTGAGCGCAGAAATCGAGAGCCAAAGTTAAAGTTTTTCGTCAAGTGAGGTAAAAAAAATCTTCCCTCTCCAATATTACGTAACCCGTCGCCTTTACCGTCGCATGCTGTCTTCCTGAAAGTTTTTATGGCTTTTTCCCAACTTCTTTACCCCCCTCCTATCACTTAGACCCGCCAAATTAGCGCCCTAGCTACTTCGGAAGTTATAATGACATACGTTCGGGGCTATGCATTTTACCCTGTCTATGCATCGTAATGTAAAATGTATGTGTGTTTGTAATTAAGTTAAGCTAAGGGATTGTACGTTTAGTGTAAGCTAGCGTTAACTAATGTTTAATATTATAAGCTATTTGAGTCCTTCTTCTGCCTGAAACACAGGATTTTCCTAGCTCAGGCACAGAAGTAGGTAATGTTTTCGCCGCATTTAGACTTTTTTATTATACCTATAATTATTAAGTCAGTAAATTAAGATAACATTATGTGTATTAATGTAACATTGTAAACTTACTTACTGCATAAATAAATTTATTATTAATTTATTATTATTATGGTTGGGAAAGATCTTGCGTATCTTAAAGTTAATAATTATTCCTCGTAGTTATTGGAAGAAACGATTTTTTGGGATTCCGAACCTCAAGAGGTAAAAACGGAACCCTATAAGGATCACTCGTTTGTCTGTCCGTCCGCCTGTCACAGTCGATTTTCTCTGAAACTATGCCTATGTTTAAATTAATCAAGGGTTCCTTCACCACGCGAGTTTACCTCGCATCTTGGCCGGTTTTTTATTGAGTAAATTTAATGAGAGTGTCGAGCCTTAGGGGAGACATAATAATCTTCAGTGGACATCTTTCGGCTGAAATGATGATGATCATCATCATTTCAGCCGATAGACGTCCACTGCTGGACATAGGCCTCCCCCAAGGCGCGCCACTCAGACCGGTCCTATGCCACTCGCATCCACCGCGTTCCTGCGACCTTTACAAGGTCGTCACCTCATCTGTTGGAGGCCTGCCGAGGCCGACAGCTCGTCTACCGGTTCGCGGACGCCACTCCAGGACTTTCTTGCCCCATCGGCCATCAGTCCTGCGAGCAATGTGCCCCGCCCACTGCCACTTAAGGTTAACTTAAGGAAGAATTGCGACGATGATGTAACAAGAGGAAAATATCTTTTTTTTCAACTGTAATATGAATGATTGTGATGATGGCGATGGTGACTTTTCCACTGTTTACAAAGAGATCATAAAAGTATTGATTTAAGTTTAAGCTGTAGGTACAAACTTGACCTGAAAAACATGAAAATGCAGTGGGCAACATTTGCATTGTTTTACAGAAGGGAAATATTGTAAAACATGGAATATGGGTCAACAGGGTCCGTACGTATGCATTCGCGGAGCTTGTTAAGCTTGGAGCAGAGCTTAGTAGGTACTGACGCGCGTTCTGAGATTTTGCGGTGTATAATAATTTGCTATCCGACTAACATTTTATAATGCGAAAGTAACTCTTATCTGACACTATAGTCATCTATAGTATTTACTACTACAGCCTATTTGCGTCCCACTGCTGGGGCACAGGCCTCCTCTCATAACGAGACGGTTTGGGCTATAGTCTCCACGCGGGCCCAGTGAGGATTGGGGACTTCACACACATCCTTAAATTACTTCGCAGATGCGCGCAAGTTTCCTCACGATGTTTTCCTTTACCGAAAAGCTCAGTGGTAAATTCAAATTGAATTTCGCACATGAGTAAACTTAGAGGTACAAGCCGGAATCGAACGCCTCTCATGCTGAAGGTCGGGGTTCAGCATGAGAGGCGGTAGGTCGAACCACTAGACCACCAGCTTAGCAATATAGTATTTAGACCAATTTAATTGAAATTTGGCATGGACACAGTTCAATTCCCGGGGAAGGACATGGGCTACTTTTTTTTACACCGACCAAAGGTATAGGTACTTCCTATGCGATTGTCCGGCTTGTCCACAATAACCGTCCCACGATGACGTAGTGGCGGAAGGCAGAAGGGCAGAAGCTATTGTTAAATATATTGGTGGTTTATTATAATATTAGCTTCTGCTGCCGGAGACTTCGTCGTGGAATTCGGTTATAGCGTTCCCGCGGGAATTGAGCGTTAAACTATAACAAATTATATACGAAAACCTTCCTCTTGAAACACTCTAGCTATTAAAAAAAACCGCAACAAAATCCGTTGCGTAGTTTTAAACATTTAAGCATACATAGGGATATAGGGACAGAGAAAGCGAGTTTGTTTTATACTATGTAGTGATTAGCTTCTACTGCCGGAGACTTCGTCCGTGTGGAATTCGATGCGTTATCCCGCGGTAACTATGAGTTTTTCCGGGATAAAAATAGACTATATCATTTAATTTTTCATCTAAATCGGTCCCGCAGTTTAAAAGGTGACCGACAGACGGACAGGAAAAGTACCCACCGTCGTTAGTATTTTTATAACTCAAAGTTTAACTTTACGAAAACCTGACGATATTACCCCGCTTCACCTTATGAAAGTATGGATTTCAGTTCGAGTATACCTACATTATTACAGTGTTATTACACTTCAAACTCAAGTGCCCGGTACGAGTTTCCTTTTCAAGTTAGAAGCGAAATTTACACGCCGCCTCTTTATTTTGCCAGCTACCCCCGTTTTCGGCGTAAATATGGCCAATCGATGGCCCTTGCCGGGGACTTTTAAATTACCCCACCCTTATTTTACACTTTTTTAATTCAGGCCCCATTTGAGGGTGCTTCGGGAAAAAGGTACTGACAAACTAGGTCACGATGGGATATCTTGTTTAAACGAATTGCCTGTTGTTTTTTGAAATAATGAAACAATAATAGTACCTGCCTAAGGTTCATCTTTACTTGGATGTACATTACCGACCTACGAGGTAGGTACTTAACAAAAACTGAATTATAAATTCAATCACCTAATCTTACATCCCACAGAACACAGCCTGTGCCCAATGGTGGGACTGAGACATCATGAAGCTTGGTGTAGTCCCCACGCGGACATCATTGAATTGATTCACATATGCGTGTAGGTTAGGTACCTCATGATGATATACAACGCGCAGTTCATATTGCTTTGCTGTTCTAGCGTACCTACCTATAGAGGAACCGAGATTTCAGCGCCTATTATATAAAACACGTCATCTGCATAGCTTATAAGAAACTTCAGGAAATTCGCCAAAGCCGGAATCTGTAGTGGTAAGGCCTGATGCTAGGTCCATCGGGGTAGTACCATCGTCTTTCCCCGATAACCTGCCGCCAAATAGCTGTTCTCGCGCTGTTGTGTTCCGGTAGGGGGCAGCCGGTGACATTACTGGCACAGAAGCATTCCATCTTAGGCCTCAGGGTAAGCAACGCCTTCGAGCTCTTATGGTTTCTTAATGGGGGATCAAAGGATTTCGGTGTCCATGGGCTGCAGTAACCACTTACCATCAGGTGGGCTGTGCGCTCGTTTGCCTATATCAATGATATAAAAAAGTATCTAAGCTATGAAACAAATCCCGCGAGGTATACGACGTACTTAACTCGAATTTCAATCGAGCACCATTCAATTTTAAGAATACAAATGTATTTAATGGCATCCCGATAGAGCGGGACGCACAGAGAGGGATGGAAAACAATTTTTCCCACGTCACTTAAGGGCGGTGGGTGCAGACTGCCATAGAAATGAAAAAGTTTGTTGAAACTGTTACGAATTCATGATTTTTCCATTCAATCATGTCACGCAATGTTTGTGTTCATGTTAATCTCTCTCTTATCTATTGCTATATAAGGTGCTAACAAATTAGTCACGGATATTTTTACAGCTGATAGTACTCGGCTCTCGAAGTACATTTAAGTATGAAACATCATTGGTTTTGTTATGTTTTTTTGGAGAAAAATAGGAAACAAATTTGCTACTTTAAAACACCCTGTTTAAGAACCTGCCGTTTTCCCGCCGAATTTTTTTTTTTCTTAATTATTGTTAAAAGTTAATTGTTTTAATGTAATTTATTATCTCTTAAAATATCCTTGACTAATTTGTTAGCACCTTGTATAGAATTTATCCATCAAATTCAAAATATGGAATGGTAAAAAGCTATCTTATTGTAACAAGCGGAAAAATGGTGAAAAATGAATAAGCGAAGGAAAGAAAGAAAGAAGTATGGAAATTAACCAGAATACTCGTTGAAAGCTATTTCATATTAAAATACGGCAAACACTACTCCAATAAAACTTCAAATAAACAGGAGTTCTAATTGAATTTTAGTTTATCAAATATAAACTTTCTGCCACCAAGGAAACTAGTGAAAATATCATGTAAATTTACTTGAAACGCGGATAATTTATATGGAAACTTTTAATTGTGTGGCGGCCGCCGACGAATCACTTTTCATGAGGCGGCAGCGATCTCAACGCAAAATACATTAGGGAAACGATTCTGACACTTACACCGAATAAAAATCAATTCGTACGAGCCTGCTGCCTTTAAACATGAATATGGAATCGTTGAAACAAAATGAACGTGGGAAAATATACTGTTCTCAAACTTGTGGCGAACGAACTGTCTCCATTTCAACTTAGTCAAAAATGTATGTTTGTATGTATGTTCCCGAATGTATGTTCTTCTCTGTCACGTTTCTCACCTTCATTCACGTGAAATTTTGTGACCAGGTTCCAAAAATATCTTTTGTCGATTCAGATTTAGAAAACTTTTCAAAATGGCGGAATTATGGGCTTTGAAATAATAATAAAGAAGCTACTAGCAAGGTCTGCAGCGCTCAGAGCCACTAGTATTTTACTAAATACAGACTTTAAAAAAGTAGTATAGTAAATTAAGACGTACTATTTAACCCAAGGTTTGACCTACCACCACCAGTGACGAAAGGTCATGGCCGACCACAGCCTTGTTACGACACTCTCTTTCATCATCATTATCATCTCATCACTACAGCCGAAAGACGTTCACTGTAGGACATAGGCCTCCTCCATAGCTCGCCATAAAAACTGGTATCTGTGGTTCATGCATCCATCTAATTCCAACAACCTTCGGTCAGTCGTCGCTCCCATCTTGTAGGAAGCCTACCGACAGTTCGTCTTCCCGTGTGGTCGCCGGACTTTTTATATCTCATTGGTACTTATAGGTAAACGAGCGCATAGCCCACCTGATGGTAAGTGGTCACTGCGGCCCATGGACACCGAAATCCTATGATCCCCCATTAGGAAACCATAGGATCTCGAATGCGTTGCCTGCCCTGAGGTCCAACTGGAATGCCTCTGTGCCAGAAATTTCACCGGCTGCCTTAACCCCCTACCGGAATACAATAGTGCGAGCACTGCTATTTGGCGGCAGGGTAGCGGGAAAAGACGGTGGTACCTCCCCGGACGGACCTAGCACCAGGCCCTACCACTGGCACTTTTAGGCCCCGTCTGCCATCAGTCCTACGAGCAATGAGCCCCCCACAACTCAACTTTGCCAATTCTTCGGGCTATTTCGATGCTTTTTCTTTGCGAACAAAATTTCACTGCTATATATGGTAGCATATCTGAATATTACATGTCATAGCCACTAATTCAGTTTGCGTTGACACTTGGCAAGGCTGCAACTTTTGAAATAGGTGAAATTTTTATTGGGCACTGGGTGTGTAATGTTTCTTCTGCCTTGGGGCCATTTTGGCTGCAAAATTATGGGCGTGAGAGATATCAAGAGTACACTTTACATAATATTAATGATCACCCTACCAGCTAAGATATATATTTGATGGCGACTGTACCTACTTGCAGCAGCGTTTATCAACAAAAAGCTGAATGTAGTTCTCCTAGTGTAACTTCTGTGTTCTAGTGGAAGCCGTGGTGGCCTAGTGGTTCGATCTACCGCCTCTCATGCAGAGGGTCGGGGGTTCGATTCCGGCTCGCACCTCTATGTTTACTTAAGTATGTGCAAAATTCAATTTGAATTAACCACTGAGCTTTTCGGTGAGGGGAAACATCGTGAGGAAACCTGCACGCATCTGCGAAGTAATTCAAAGATGTATGTGAAGTACTGGGCCCGCGTGGGGACTATAGCCCAAAGCCTCTCGTGATGAGGGGAGGCCTGTGCCCAGCAGTGAGACGCAAATAGGTTGTAGAAGTAGTAGTAGTGTAATTTTGCCTTTTAAATCTTTGGCACCCAAATTTTGCCTACGATGAACCGTAGGCATTGGTTTTCAAGTTCACTATAAGATTGTCATAGCTTTGGGTCGGTTCACCATCTAATATGAGACCATCTTGAAAGTACCACCTTTCGAATAAAAAAGAATCATCGAAATCGGTTAACAATTGACGAAATTACGCGTGGTCATATATATAAAAAAAAAAAACAAATATACGCGTCGAATTGAGAACCTCTTACGTTTTTTCGTCGGTTGATAAGGTCTCATATAGGCAGAGGTGTGCTTAGTCCCAAGCGGGCGCTATGCCGTGTGCGCACGCTTATTGGCCCTTCAGCCAATCCCCTCTACTTTTGCTCACTGCTCAAGATTTTAACCCTTTACCCCAACTTCCTCCCGAGCCTTCTTGAATCATGGCGGTGTGACACAAAGCCGCATTAAAATGTAAGTGAAAGCGGCGGGAAGCCAGTTCAGATTTAATTTGGCGATACCCGTGGTAACAAGTACAGTCGAGTTCGCCAATATATACACACTTTTGCACCTTACCACGTTGCAATAAGGTCCAAAAGTGTACACATATTAATGAACTCGACTGTAAAGATAAAAGATAAAAACCATTTATTCAAGTAGGATTTTACAATCACTTTTGCATCGTCATTATGTACAGTTTGATGTAGTTATCATTAAAAACATACCGTTATCCGCTGCAAGCTTCGTCATTGATTTAGGTACCTACATCTTCTACTTTGTATCACACTTTTTTTTAATCACACGTACTATATCGAATTTTAACTAAGTCCTTAAGCGCACACATATTTATTACTACAATTCAGGCCAGGCATTCTTCTATAGTGGACGGTACTGGAGCGGTATAGCACGATACAACTTAGAAGGCGCGCGAATTGAGCACTTATAGGCTCTGCGTCAACGGCTTTTGTGCTTCGCCGCGCGCCTTCTAACTTGTGTCGTGCTATACGGCGGTTCAACAATACTAGTACGTATAACGTACGTACGTTCGTGAGGAAACCTGCACGCATCTGCGAAGTAATTCAAAGATGTGTGTGAAGTCCCCAATCCGCACTGGGCCCGCGTGGGGACTATAGCCCAAACCCTCTCGTGATGAGAGGAGGCCTGTGCCCAGCAGTGGGACGCAAATAGGCTGTAGTAGTAGTAGTAGTAGTAGTAGTACGTATAAAAAAACTGGCCAAGTGCGATTCGGAGTCGCGCACGAAGGGTTCCGTACCATTATTTTATAAAAACAGCAAAAAATACATGGCGGTTGTATGAGGGACTCCCATAGCTTGCATATGATTTTTTTGCAGACTTAATACATAATGTACGTGCAATAAATATGAGAAATAGCTGTCATACTATTATAGTCCTTTTAATCGAAATAACTGTCAGTCTCAAAATAATTGCCGTTGCAGTTTTACCTGGAACAAAAAGAGTGATCATTATAAAAAACCCATGAAAATTATAATTCTACAAGATTATTAAGTAATCACAACATCTCTAAGGTCCCAGAGCCCTAAGATGGAATGACTCCGTGCCAGTAATTTCAGCGGCTGCCGGAAAACGGAATGACAGGCTGAAAAATGGATTGCTGACCGATTTCCACGAGAGCGAAGTCGCGGGCAGAAGCTAGTCCATACTTAATATTATAAATGCGAAAGTAACTCTGTCTGTCTGTCGGTTACCTCTTCACGCTTCAACCGCTGGACTGATTGAGATGACATTTGGCATGGAGATAGTTGGGGTCCCGGGAAAGGACATAGGCAACTTTTTATCCCGGAAAAATGCCTAGCTGTCGCGGGAACGCGATAACCCAATCCCACGCGGGCGAATTCGCGGGCAGAAGCTACTAAATTATAATTTACCGTGTAATTCACAGGTCTATCGGCCCATCGTAAATCATCAACCCCTCAGACGTCAATTATCTTAATAATTATTAAATGAGACGCGAAATCGTTCGAATTTCCACATAAATGGAGGGCTTTGATCTCCAATTGGTTATAATTATTCGGGTTTGATTCACACTGCTTCGCTCGATTGAAGGGCTCGACAAGTACCTGCCAAGTTCTTGTATTTATGGTGATAATATTATAGCCTGAAGTTGCTCGGAGCTTGTCAAAGTGTGTTAAGTAACTCGTAGGTATATTTACTGCTAACAAAAATAATTCCTTTCTTCAAGCAGTTCTTATACAATAGAGCCTTACCGCTTGGCCACAAACTGTCAAACAAAAAATCAAACATGTGTCGATATATGACAGTGTTCATGGAGGAGCGTTGTCTCTGTTAAACGCTCGCTGCTGCCGCTGTCGCACAAGGTCGTGGCCCAGGCCGAAGCCTTTTACTTTAAGTTCTCTATATATCTGTAATGTGCTTGCATGGGGACTACCTAAGTATTACCCACCCACTACCTTGTCAGAGAAAAGAAGGCCCGATGCGAGGAGGCTTGTGCCCAACAGTGGGACGTAAATAGGTAAGTACTATGTTGTTTTTGTGGTCGTGGTTAAATTTAAAAGTGATATACGCACATAAGTGTAACTACTCGTAGAGATCTTCTACTATCTAAAGTCCCGCGTCTTCACGTTTCAAAACGCTTCAATTTTTTATTATTATTTAAAAAGCACCACCACTCACCCAACGCATAGTTGATGGCTGTCTTAGCACGCACACATGTGTTCAGAGTGTTGGTGGTGCTTTTTATATAAATTGAAGCGTTTTGAAATGATCTCTACGTGACATTTAGTTAACTATTCCTTGAGAGCGCAGCAAACACTAGGCCCTCACGCCATTGCGTTTTAAATTTATGAATACATTTTGATCTCAAGTACCTAAACTCAGCAATAACTTAAATCTATGTCGTTACGTTTAACGCAGATAATAATACCGCTTTCAAATATTACATTAAAATTGAATTGAGAAAATAATCGCAGGCTGCTTCGACGTTATTTAGGAAATCAGTTTGGAAATATAGAAAGTGATTACATTTGTATCCTTTAGAGATTTGTGTTGTTTGGAGAGTTTGTTGCTGTGTTGGATCACGAATTCAAAAGCTGTGTTGGATCTGATTGAAGCAATTTGTTTAATAGAATGAGCTTTTTGATGAAGGAAAACATCGCGAGGAAACCTGCACGCATCTGCGAAGTAATTCAAAGATGTGTGTGTGAAGTCCCTAATCCACACTAGGCCCATGTGGGGACTATAGCCCAAACCCTCTTATGATGAGAGGAGGCCTGTTGCCCAGCAGTGGGACGCAAATAGGCTGTAGTAGTAGTAGTAGTAGATGCTTTGAGTAATGTAACTTTGTAGGAGGTTCTAAATACTGTAGAGTTAGTATAGCCCTCGCTATACGAACTCTTTAGGGTTGTAGTTTTGTAAAACGTTCTAGAACTACTGATCATTTGAATATTAAAAAAAGGGAGCCATTCTGGAACGTCTAGTAGTAGTCTGAAGCTCGTTGTAGCAACGTGCGCTTGTGAACTTAGGCCCCATTATAAAACCAATATAAGTATTAATATAATTCTTCTTTTCATTTAGCTTCAAGGAGTACCTCTAGCACTACTATTTGACGATCCCCCAGTTTCTTGTCACAATACCATCAAGATCGGGAAACTGATGTATCTCGGTCATAATCTAGGTAGGTATTTGCTGATAGTAGAACCGTAGCACACGGCGGACACGGCCTATAAAAGCAAGATTTCGAACACAATTCGAATGAAGTGTGAATGTTTGCGTTTGAAGACGTCAGTGTGCGTGCGAGGACGTCTGTACACTTGTAAATGTGTGTGTAGCACTACGGGGGCCAATGATCCACTCTCCATCTCCGGATGAAACAAACGACGGTAAGGGCGAGTTGGGCGCGAGTTGCGCGCCGGCTAGATTCAGGCAGGTGATCCCGTATGTAGTACTATTAAATATTCTGTGACCTTAGGCAAGGGGCTATATTCGAAATCTTATATAGGGATCTCCCTCTTCCCTATAGGATCGCTCACGCGTCGCGTGAACTTTAAGCAGCTAGATTTAAAGTTCAACTTGAGCGCCGTGACGCGTGAGCGATCCTATAGGGAACAGGGAGATCCCTATTTAAGAATTAGAATACAGCCCAAGGTCCGCCTAGATTATATTGTCCGTGATCATCATCATCATCACCATCATCATCATCATCATCATCATCACCATCATCATCATCATCATCATCATCATCACCACCACCATCATCATCATCATCAGTGGAGTTCCGACTTGAACCTAAGTATATTAAGGTACATCCACGGGTAAAAATTCTGATGGAAAATGACAATGAAGATAAATGAACAAGAAAATATCAACTAATACCTCGATAAGGTCAATTAAAGCACCTCGCCTAATGAACACAGTTACCCCGTTTTCGGGGTAATTACCCCAGAACCGGGCAATTTCCCGCGGGTTCTACGTTTCTAATTATAACCTTCTATCTATTGTTCGAGTGTAGAACTGTTTACTTTTTGTAATTTTGTGTATTTAGGTGTATTAACCTAAACACGCAAAATTAAACAAACTCATAAACTTAATTGAGTTTATCGAGGATTGTTGATACTTGAAGTAAATTAAAGTCGAGTTTTATTGTAGTAGGTAAATAAATAAATATCAGGCTAAATAATAGTACATTATTGCAGAGGCCGCCAAGTAGCGCATTGCCGGACGAGTCAGTTAGAAGGCTGAGCAAAGCGAAGCCTTCTATTAGTACGAGTCCGGCAATCGCAATTGCGGCCGAGGTATATATAATGCTTTTCTCAAACAGCGAGGAAATACGTAAGGTCAGTCGGGGCAAGTGCGCCAGGATGGGGTAAGTGCGCCTAATATAAATATATCGAAACCTATAAATATTACTCAACTAGTAGTTGGCTGTTTACAAGGTATAGGGGCGAAATAAATTTAGGCGCACTTACCCCACATCAGTATTTACTACTTCCATGATCGTGGATGATTTGGCCATGGAAGTTGTACTTATTACCTCCATGGATTTGTCAGTTTCGGGGCAAGTGCGCCAGGATGGGGTAAGTGCGCCTAGCATAAATATATCGAAACCTATAAATATTACTCAACTAGTAGTTGGCTGTTTACAAGGCATAGGGGCGAAATAAATTTAGGCGCACTTACCCCACATCAGTATTTACTACTTCCATGATCGTGGATGATTTGGCCATGGAAGTTGTACTTATTGCCTCCATGGATTTGTCAGTTTCTAGAGGTGTCTCAAATAGCAAGCGAATTAAAAAAAACACAGACGACAATAATGTTTTTGCTGGCCATGGCCGGCAATGGACAGCCTCGCGTCTTCTTTTTTTGAAAGTAACACGAACATTTCCGAGCATGTTTGAGAAAAAAATCTTTATTATACTAGTTTTCTCCCGTTACTGCATTCGCCGTTATATATTTTTTTTATGTCGATGGTATAGGCAAACGAGCGCACAGCCCGCCTGGTGGTACGTAAGTGGTCACTGCGGCCCATGGACACCGAAATCCTATGATCCCCCATTAAGAAACCATAAGATCTCGAATTCGTTGTCTACCCTGAGGCCTAAGATGGAATGCCTCTGTGCCAGAAATTTCACCGGCTGCCTTAACCCCCAACCGGAACACAACGGTGCGAGCACTGATATTTGGCGGCAGGTTAGCGAGGTAATACGGTGGTACCTCCCCGGATGGACCTAGCACCAGGACCTACCACTAATAATACCTACTCGTAATTTAGATTAATTTTTTAAAGCTTCTAACTGAACTTTTTCATCATCATCATCATCATTTCAGCCGATAGACGTCCACTGCTGGACATAGGCCTCCCCCAAGGCGCGCCACTCAGACCGGTCCTGTGCCACTCGCATCCACCGCGTTCCCGCGACCTTTACAAGGTCGTTACTTCATCTTGTTGGACTGAACTTTTTGCTGATATATATATATTTTTTTTGTTGCCTTATCCATGTACTTAGGTACTTATGGTATCCGAATATTTAAATACTTCCTGATGTTTTTGTCGTTCTGAAGAAACAACCACCATTAGGTACCTATCCATAAACTTGAGAGTAATTTTTAAAATTCGTTCTTTCATTCAAAGTCAGCAAATACCATACATCCCACTAGCTGTTCCCCGCAACTTCGTATGCGCAGAAATATTAAAATGTAAAATCCCGTTTTTTTCCCGTTCCCGTGGAAATTTATCAAAATCCTTTCTTAGCGGATGCCTACGTCATAACATCTACCTGCATGCCAAATTTCAGCCCGATCCGTCCAGTGGTTTGGGCTGTGCGTTGATAGATCACTATGTCAGTCAGTCAGTCAGTCAGTCAGTCAGTCACCTTTGAGTTTTATATATTTAGATTCATTTTGCCTCAATTGAAAAACCTTTAACTCCCGAAATAAGGTTTCAGACTTTCAAACGCCTCCCACGCTCTCCAAAATAGGCACAAAGCCTTTTTCTCACAAAAACTCAAAAAACACACATTCACTTCTGGCGCGGAATTAGCCTCATTTTGTGGAGAGCTTTCTTTCTTTGGGCACAGAAGAAGTGTATGGCAGAGGGAGCACTCGGTTTGAAAAACTCTGGACCTGGTTACTCGTAACGTTCCCTTCTGATTGAGTTCAGTTAAAATGGTATTTCTGTTTGTTCTGTTCTTAATGACCAGGTCGTTATTTGTCGATTTTTTTTTAAAAATGTCCCCATGAATAGAAATCTGAGATTGCGGGTGATACATCGTGTCGCCTTTCTTTCTTCCTTTGCGGAAACCTAGATGGACGGTCAAAGTCATAGAATGTTCAGTTTTGTTTCTGCTAATTATTCACTCGTTAACTTTTCAAACTTCCTTCCAGGCATTTTTTCAGCCTACACTGTCACAATGTAGAGATCTTCTACTATCTAAAGTCCCGCGCCTTCACATTTCAAAACGCATTTTTTTATTATTATTACTAGCTTTAACCCGCGGCTGCGCCCGCGTGGAATTCGGTTATCATGCTCCCGCGAGCTGTATGCGCCGCTGCCGGCAGGCGCAGAATTTATTTTCTCCTGAAAACTTTTTGTTTTTTCCATAACTCCCAAAGATATTCATTTGAATTGCATGGTGTAAATGGCAATCATAAAGTCCATGAAATGCTTAAGGTAACTTGTATTTAAAATGATTAATACTGTATCCCTCTAAATAGCTTTCTTTCCAAATCACACTTTATATGGGACCATTTTTTTATTATTTAAAATGGGTATAGTAAGTTATCCTTAGAAGATAGACCTATACCATCGCGGTCTTTTTTGTAGACCTTAATAAGAGAAACAATTATTCCATACATGGTTTTGTTATACCTCAAAGGGGTTAGGCAGCGTTTTCGATGAAAGCTCCCAGCCGACTTGATTTTATCCGCTAACTTGAACTAACATCGTCGTATTTCATCGAATTTACAGAAAACTATAACAAAGTATATACTAAAACCTGACTCAGCTCAGGAACCACTCTATCTGTTAGTGAAAACTGCATGAAAATCCGTTCAGTGGTTTTTGAGTTTATCACGAACATCCAGACAGACAGACAGACAGTCAGACAGACGCGGCGGGGGACTTTGTTTTATAATATGTAGTGATATATATATATATATATATATATATATATCTATAAAACAAAGTCGTGTTAGTTACACCATTTATAACTGGAGAACGGCTGAACCGATTTCGATGATCTTGGATTTTTTGGATTTGTCTCCGTCCCGAATAGGGGGTTCGATTCCGGCTAGCACCTCTAAGTTTACTTATGTGTGAAGTTCAATTTAACGAATGACGATGGAGGGCAGTGGAAATGTGTTGAAATGGGCGAAAAATGGTGAAAATCTACGATATTAAAGAAGCAACTCAAATCCGAATCACAAAACGATGTATTTTCTCTCTGTCATACTGACTAATAGAAAAACAATGAGAAAACGTATCAAAATTCAAAGCTAGAAGAATGTTAAAGGACGAAGGAGCTTGCAACATTCAATTTGAATTTACCACTGAGCTTTTCGGTGAAGGAAAACATCGTGAGGAAACCTGCACGCAACTTCGAAGTAATTCAAAGATGTGTTTGGACTCCCCAACTGGCCCGCGTGGGTACTATAGCCCAAACCTTCTAGTGATGAGAGGACGCGGCCTGTGCCCAGCAGTTGGACGCAAATAGGCTGTAGTAGTAGTAGATACCTAGCTAAGTAGCACTTACAATTTTTTGCATGTTCTTCCCCACGGAACAATCTTGAGCCAAATTTTGTCAGAAGAAACAGGTACTACTAACTGACGACTTGAAGTTGCTGCCTCTTCGCCCAGCAAAACACACTGAGTGCATTGAGCGGGTATTTGCACGATACCCACTTTTGAATAATTAAAACGGTTGAGGTTTAATTTAAAAAAAATCGTTCAATTACGAGTTGTATTGCGCACCGAGGGTTCCATACAAACTTGGAAGAAATTAAAATTGTAAGTTTACCATTAAAAACTTAATATTTGCAGTTGGTAAATGTGAAAGTGTGTTTGTTTGTCCTTCCTTTACGTCGAAACCACTGGACCGATTTGGATGAAATTTGGAATGGGAATAGTTTGAGATCCCGGAAATAACACAGGATAGTTTTATCCCGATATTTCTATTGGAACGGGTTTTCTACTGGTCAAACCCGTTTTTTTTCAATATTTCTATAACTATAACTATGTATATGCATAATATCATCGAGTAAGCAAATTTAAAGTCTCTACGGGCGAAGCCGCGGGCAACGGCTAGTTTAATTTAAATTCCAAATTGACACCGCTACGTGTTCCTGAGATGTGATCCTATAAGGGGCTCCGTTCTTTACTTTTGAGGTACGGAACCCTAACAAATACTATAAAATTAGAATTCTTATAAAATATTTTAAGTGAGCCTTTTAACGGAACATGGAAGTACCATGGAAGATCACAACCCTTACGAATTTTGAAAAAAAACCTTCTTTAGTTGATGCCTACGTAACTAAAGAAACACGTGAGAAAATTTCAAGTTTCTAGCTCTTAAGGGTTTGGCCTGTGCATTTATTTATAACTTTCATGCCCTATTTTTCCCTCTTAGGTGTTCAATTTTAGAAAACGCTGAAATACGTCACTCAATTCATACGAAATGTCATGCAAGTATGTTGAAGAAATAAAAAGTTTAATACAAAATTTCATCCCTCTTGGGGTTTGAATTTTGAACAATCATTTCTTATGGGATGCCTACGTCATAAGAGGAATACGTGTGCAAAATTTTAAGTATGTAGCCTGAAGGGTTTGGCCTGTGCGTTTATTTAAATCTTTCATCCCCTATTTTACCCTCTTAAGGGTTGAATTTTAGAAACTCTGAAATACGTTACTTTTTATTTTTGCCGCACTCAATTCGTATGAAATTTCATGCAAATATGTCCAAGGAATAAAAAGTTTTATGAAAACTTTCACCCCCTAATTCACACCCTTAGGGGTTGAATTTTGAAAATTCCTTCCTTGGTGGATGCCAACGTCATAAGAAGAATACGTGTGCGAAATTTCGAGTTTGTAGCCCTAAGGGTCTGGCCTTTGCGTTTATCTAAAACTTTTACCCCTTAATTCACACCCTTAGGGATTACATTTTGAAAATTACTTCCTTGGTGGATGCCTACGTCGTAAGAGGAATACGTGTGCGAAATTTCAAGTTTCTAGCCTTAAGGCCAACCTCTGCGTTTATTTAAAACTTTCACCCCCTATTTCACCCACTTGGGGGGTTGAATTTTGAAAAAACTTTCCTTAGTGAATGCTTACGTCATAAGAGGAATACGTGTACCTACTAAATTTTAAGTTTGTAGCCCGAAGGGTTTTGCCTGTGCGTTTATTTAAATCTTTCATCCCCTATTTTACCCGCTTAAGGGTTGAATTTTAGAAAACTCTGAAATACTTTACTCATATTTTTTGCCGCACTCAATTCGTATGAAATTTCATGCTAATATGTCCAAGGAATAAAAAGTTTTATGAAAACTTTCATCCCTTATTTCACCCCCTTGGGGGTTGAATTTTGAAAATTCCTTTCTTGGTAGATGTCAACGTCATAAGAGGAATACGTGTGCGAAATTTCAAGTATGTAGCCGTAAGGGTCTGGCCTTTGCGTATATCTAAAACTTTCATCCCTTAATTCACACCCTTGGGGTTGAATTTTGAAAATTCCTTCCTTGGTGGATGCCAACGTCGTAAGAGGAATACGTGTGCGAAATTTCGAGTTTGTAGCCCTAGGGATGTGGCCTTTGCGTTTATCTAAAACTTTCACCCCTTAATTCACCCCCTTGGGGGTTGAATTTTGAAAAATCCTTCCTTAGTGGATGCCTACGTCATAAGAGGAATACGTGTGCGAAATTTCAAGTTTCTAGCTTTACGGGTTTGGCCTGGGCGTTTATACATCAGTCAGTCACCTTTGCCTTTTATATATACAGATTTAAAAAGCACCGCCAACACTCTCAACGTATAATTGATGGCTGTCTCAGCACGCACACATGTGTTGAGAGTGTTGGTGGTGCCTTTTAAATACATTGAAGCGTTTTGAAATGTGAAGGCGCGGGACTTTAGATAGTAGAAGATCTCTAGTTGTCGGTACAAAAACACAGGAAAAATAATTCAGCGTTTTAATATATTAGTGGACTAACTTTAATGTTTGTCCGCTATGGCCCCGAGGCCCCCAGCTTCCGAGAATTAACGATCATTGCATATTCAAGCCCCATTCTATCGAGCTTTGACACTTCTTCGGAAAAATGTATTGAGTTAAGATCAACTTGTCTGATCAATTTAAATGGAACGTGATTTAAACGTTTTTCTCGCCGCTAAATCTACATACTTCGTTCGTAAAAAATATTTTTTTTCTTGATAAAAAGACGATAAATTAAATAAAGTAGATTACGTAGCAGCATAATGAGGGTATATAGCTTTTTGTCGATTATTTAAGGTCTAAGCAAAAGACGTCCACTGCTGGACATAAGCCCCTAAGCTTCGCCAAATACCTTGACTTGTTTCTGCGTCAACAGTAACCAAAGAATTCCTAAAAACCTTCAACAAGTCGTCGTTATATTTTAACACTTATTATAGCCGCGTTTGTTCTGTAAGAAATGCTTGACCACGACCATTCAAGTTTTGAAATTTCGATGATCCTAGTTCTAGGTAATAAGCCGTGGTGGCCTAGTGGTTCGCCTTCCGCCTCTCATGCAGAGGGTCGGGGGTTCGATTCCGGCTTGCACCTCTCAGTTTACTTATGTGCGAAATTCAATTTGAATTTACCATGAGCTTTTCGGTGAAGGAAAACATCGTGAGGAAACCTGCTAGCACCTGCGAAGTAATTCAAAGATGTGTGTGAAGTTCCCAATCCGCACTGGGCCTGCGTTGGGACTATAGCCCAAACCCTCTCGTGATGAGAGGAGGCCTGTGCCCAGCAGTGGGACGCAAATAGGCTGTAGTAGTAGTAGTAGTGGGGTGGGTACATTTGCATCCAGTGTCGACGACTGCCCTCAGGATTTAGTCTATGAGCAGCATACTTGTTCGCATACCGGGTTTTATTGGACCTCACCCAAGTTATAAGAAGCGGACGTTCTTTAGTAAAAGCGATTTCAAACGTAGCCGCGACGGATTTTCATAATTATCATCGAATTTTATCCTAAAGACGACCACTGCTGGACGTAGGCCTCCCCCAAGACGAGCTGTTTTGTTTAGACCGTTATTGTAACACCTGGCGTCCATATTAGGTGCCGCAACCTCCAGATCGTCGCGTCAATCAACTCTGTACGACGTGAATTTGAAATCTTCACACATCTTTGCAATAGGTACATAAGGTACATTATACACACTATATGACGAGTGACGCGGTAAACACTCGAAAAAGGCTGCTTTTTGCTTGTCCCGGGACGTTTCGTAGCATCGTATTGCATCGTAAACGCGAAAGTTTATAAATATCTTTGCAATGGACAAGAATACGCAAAGCTCGACTCAGATGGCGCTGCAAACGCTTGACCCAAACCAAAACCCAAACACTGTAGCTGTCAAATTTTTACGGGTTTTTTTGTTGACAATTTTAACTAGATTTGTTTAAAATTGTTAAATATTGACCGCATTTCTTAGACGTAAATAATATAGACCCGGTCTAACGTACACGTAATATGTCCCCACTTCCACGGTGTCCAATCCAAAGTTCTGTCACAGAGCGTGCGTGACAATAAGCGTTTTTAAAAAAACTTTTTTCGAAACTGTTTCTCAGTATCTAAAAACTCGTCTCGTTGTTGAAAAAATGTGCCCCAGCTTTAGTATCACGATATAAGTTTAACTTTGGATTGGACTCCAATGAAGTGGGGAAACATGACATGTATCTACGTTAGGCCGGGTCCATACGAAGTATTATTTATGTCTATGCCGCATTTTTAATTTTGGTTCAGTTATTTGTGATGAAAATGAAGACATCCCAATGCAATTATACCTGCCCCAGATACAAACCAAGTCTTTCGGAAATACGTGTCGTCCGTTCTCATTGCATCCTGGAACTGCACAGCGCGGCATTTTTTAATAATTTAAGTAAAACCAATAACAACAAATACTTCTCTATGTAATTGACAGATGGTTTGGGTCAAGCGATCGCAGCGCCCCTAGTGGCCAAATTATGCAGATTTCTTGTCCACATAATATACAAAGCCAATGCAGGAAAATTACGTTACCCCAATTATTTCCGAGAAAAGTATATAAGTAGTATGGTATAAGTAGGATTTACAAGATGTCAACTCTCCACAAGACAGGCGCTAACTATAATATAAAAGCAAATGTGGAATTTCGGTAAAAAAACAAGAAATGCTCTAGAATTTCGTTCATCGAATAAAATGAACCCTCAAATCGAGCACGTTATGCTAATTTAAAAACATTATTTTGTCAACACTCAATAAAACCCTTTAAGCTACTTCAATGCTTGTAATATTTAATCGAGTCTTTTCTAACTTGAGCCCGCCATCCCCTTAAATAAAAGGCGCCGTGCGTTCCGAGCGTGCTTCGCCTTAAACGACGTTCTTAATATTCCTCGCTCTGTGGCCATTGTGGAGTTGGTCTGGTTTCACGTAATTTGAACCATAGTCCTTTGACACAAGGGCTAAAAGACTGGTTGTTGGAGAATCGTGAGCCATTATAACGTACTTCTTTCAATGTGTACGTATGACTCTACTACTACAGCCTATTTGCGTCCCACTGCTGGGCACAGGCCTCCTCTCATCACGAGGGTTTGGGCTATAGTCACCACGTGGACCCAGTGCGGATTGGGGACTTCACATACAACTTTGAATTACTTCGCAGATGCGTGCCAGTTTCCTGACGATGTTTTCCTTCACCGAAAAGTTCAGTGGTAAATTCAAATTGAATTTCACACATAAGTAAACAGAGGCGGTAGGTCGAACCACTAGGCCACCACGGCATTTTACTCTGACTGTATGGCTCTGTCTGTAGGTAATCTTAAAATGACGTAGTTTATTATTGATGTATGTGGGTAAGGCCGTTCCTATACCCAGCTCAGCCATCACTGTCACTCGTGCAACGAGTGAAAGAGAAAGCGTTACGCACAGAACGTCCGATTTAGTTAGTATTTAACGCGTTTTAATTTCTATAAAAATACCGTCTAAAAACATGGCATTTATAAAGCTGTCAATGTATGCATATAATATGGATAATATTTCTGTTACGTTTAGTTTTACACTGTTTGATATGTCCGAGTTAGGTTACTTTGGAATTAAGTAAATTGTATGGAGCGAAGTTTCGTCAAACGTGTAACGAAAGCTGTCAATGTAAGGATGACATATACAAATATAACATATGTTTTTTTTTAAACTTTTAACATTTCTTATAAAAGTATGATTTTACATGAGCAATTTGACGATGCTAGGTCAGGGAACGGTTAACCAAACCTTCATAGAAAATTTGATTCGACCCCTAGATACAGAGCTTTTCCGATGAACGCTGCCACACTCTGCAATGTTAGGAAATTATTCTCTCTATCTAATAGTACATTACAGACCTAGGGTGGTGAATTCGTAAATGTCCCAGGTCGCAGGTTTCTGTGGCCCGAACCGAAGGTAAGGGCCATAAATATGCGATCTGGGGCTTTACGAATTACCGCCCGTGGTTTGTCAAAAGTTTTACGTCTTGCCTTGGCCAAGAAGTGAGATTTTCTTTCCGCGTAGCGGGCAGAAAATCCCACTTTACGGCCAAGGGTGATGTAAAATAACTTTGTATATCTGCGATGATGGATTATAATGTTAATAAGTATTACGTACTATGGGGCTTTACGAATTACCGCCCGTGGTTTGTCAAAAGTTTTACGTCTTGCCTTGGCCAAGAAGTGAGATTTTCTTTCCGCGTAGCGGGCAGAAAATCCCACTTTATGGTCAAGGGTGATGTAAAATTATTTTCGTTGTGTCTGGGGTAACTTAATGCAGTGGTTTGAACTTCCACATCTTATGGAATTCAGAAATCGGCTCGCACTTTACTTTAGTTTTATTTTTCCAGGAAGATCATAAAATAATCCATATTTTATAAATGCGGCATTTACTCTGTCTGTCTGTCTTTTTCACGCTTAAACCGCTGGACCGATTTAGATGGCATAAAGATAGTTCATTTTTATTCCGCATAAAAGAAATGTAAAAACGCGCATTCTAGATAGCTCTAATCGTTTGAAGTATTCAAAGAGATTTTTATACCGAGATATTATAATAGTGAGTTATTAAATATATAATTGATATACTACTACTACTACTACTACTACTACAGCCTATTTGCGTCCCACTGCTGGGCACAGGCCTCCTCTCATCACGAGAGGGTTTGGGCTATAGACCCCACGCGGGCCCAGTGCGGATTGGGGACTTCACACACATCTTTGAATTACTTCGCAGATGCGTGCAGGTTTCTTCACGATGTTTTCCTTCACCGAAAAGCTCAGTGGTAAATTCAAAGTGAATTTCGCACATAAGTAAACTTAGAGGTGCGAGCGGGAATCGAACCCCCGACCCTCTGCATGGGAGGCGGTAGGTCGAACCACTAGGCCACCACGGCTAATTGATATAACATTTCATTTAATAACTAAACAAGCACATAATGTGTTCCGATAGTCAAATGAACTTCGATTATAATATCTTAAAAGGATGAAACTCGGTTTTAGCCCTTTGAGATTTATCGACCAAAACCGGACGATAAATCTCAAAGCGCCAAAAACCGAAGCGCTAGACCGTAACGACCTCCTAAAATGGGTAAAAGGCCCTGAAATCCAACCAAGGATAAGATAATATTCTTTTGTTAATATTAATTAAACTTAACACAAAAGAAAAATCCGTTAGAGGTTAGAGGTGCTATTGCCGCTGGGGTCGACCAAATCATCAAAAACGTGAACAGAATATATATTTTGCTCGATTTTATCTCATTTATTTTATGGTATTTGTAATAATTACTACAATGCTTTAACTCATTGATCTATCATAAGTAAGGATTCACAATCAGCCGGAGAAAAATGGCCCCGTCGAAACGGTTGCCCGAACAGCTCGGGCACCCGTTTGGCCTTCGTTATAAAGAGGCGTTATTAGCATATTTAACGTATTTTCTAATGTCAGTTTGCTCCATATTTTTTGACATATTCTGTTAGGCACTGTTCGTCCATATTTTATTACTTATTATATATAGGTCAATCCTTTAACCATTGATATATCATAAGTAAGGATTCACAATCAGCTGGAGAAAAATGGCCCCGTCGAAACGGTTGCCCGAACAGCTCGGGCACCCATTTGGCTTTCGTTATAAAGAGCCGTTATTAGCATATTGAACGTATTTTTTAATGTCAGTTTGCTCCATATTTTTTGACATATTATAGGTCATATCATATCCTTTAACTAAATATAACAGATAATAAGAGATAATGTCCAATTCCTTTATTGTTTCAGCACTTTCACAGTAAAACTAAGAATAATAACTGCAAAACATGACAACATTGACTTTTTTTAAATCAAATTATTTATTTTTGACATTGATGGTAATTGATATCTTCAAGCATATCTCTAAATGTGACTCTAACTTAAGAAATGAGCTTTTGAGAGCTATATCAAAGACTACAATATTATACTAGCTATATTTCAGGACTTCAACTTCAACGCTAGTGGCGCCAACTGGTGAGCAAAAATACGGTAGCCATCAAACTCACTGTAACAAGGTACCTACCATTAGTTGTAATTATGCCTCTTCTGTTGAGATAATGTCGGAATTATTATAATGCTAATGGAACAAACAAATGGAAGGGAAGGAAGTAAAAATATGTACCCATATCTGTCCGAGTTTTTGCTAAATAATATTAATCATCTTTCTAAGGGACTTTCAGAAGGTTCTAGCTTATAATTATTTTTACATGTCCGACTGAGTACGCAATGTTACCCCTAGAAATTTCTTTGGAAATATCAGGATAAAGTGATTATGTCCTGTCAAATTTCATCAAAATTGGTAAGGTTTTATACCGTGACACATTCGCATTTACATTTTATTTTATCGATACTCGTTTATTTATTGCTCGCACCTTAGTTCGCGTGGAATTCGGTTAGACTACGCGACTACGCGACCATAAATTATCGCGTGGTTGCTGACGTGTGGTGGCGATTACGCGAATGTCAATTAGGACACCTACTCTAGTTCAATAATATGTTTGATCACGCGTTCGCGCGAGTAAAATTCGCGCGGACTTGCGATGATCGCGTAGTCGCGTTTGTATTAGGACGATTCCTTAGAACGTTCCCGCGCTCGAACTATGCGTTTTACCGAGATAAAAAGTAACTTATATACTTAATACTATGCGGCTTAGCTGTGACAACGTACCAGACCGGCAGACAGAGAATATTTTTTGCAATTTATTAGTATGATAAGAAAGTGTTATTTCGAATTCTTTTTTAAAATTAAACACAAATAGCTCCATGTTTAAAGGTCAGCCTTTTTACAGTACAAATAATTCAATTTGCGAGATCTAATTTAGTCCCGTCCTAATCCAGGAATTATGGACTCTGGCACGACTATGAAAACGGACCATTTAAGAGGACATTTTAAATCGTGTAATAAGGTTTTTTATTCTCAATCTATGTACTAGGGTATATAAAACTTAAATTATTCGTGCTCTTAGTGACATTTAAATAGGTATATTCTTTTTGCAGATTTCGATTGTTTCCAATTTAAAAATATTAATTTATTATTTAATTTCTACATTTCAACGCAACACGTATCTTGCTTACACATCTATGTAAGTAAGTAATGTATTTTTAAAGTGTTTTCTTTAAAAAAAAAACCGATGTTTATGATGATAAAAAACAGCACCGTTGTTTGTTTGTAAAATTTATATTAAATTCGGTATTGTTCGAAACTATTGAGCTAATAATTAAATTCAATAAACGGGTACATCATAACATTAAATACCATTTTATTTTCTAAATGAATCCCCGACTATCTGTATGAAAGGCGGTAGATCAAACCAACCTAACGATTTTTTTTCTAACAATTATTTTCATAACCTCGAGCTATTCAAACTTCAAACAACCTATTTCACTTCCCCATTGCTAGCCGACATCACGCCCCTGCAAAGGTTGGCGCGTCGCCATCTAAAATTGAATTCACCTGTCGACGTCAAATTTTTCTCCGCCTTTAAAAATGATCAACTTTTCTAGTCTAGTGTGACATTTGATATTTTGTATTGTTAGACAAATATTTTGTGCCTTATGTGGCTTCTTTGAAAATCTGTCGCCAATCGGAAGTTTTTTATAAGTTTGTTGTATTAGGTTATTATTAGTCTCTGTATCTATTTTAAGTATGCCTCCATGCCTTTCTTTGGCCTAGTAGCTCCGTAACGGATGAACCGTTTTTTTGTTATATACCTAAGTTAATCAAGAGTGTCCTAAATTTTAAAAAAATCGTTGCACAGTGGTTTATAAAATATTGGTTCTTTTCTAATGTCGTACTTAAATCGCCCAAGTAGGTATTTCGGGGTTATTATAAACTAGCCCCATTTTTCCCGTTCCCATGGGAATTCCGAGAAACCACTATCACAAAATAGGCTATCACGAAGAGTGAGATTGCTTTGCTACAAGCTGCAGGAGGAGGGGTTTTTTTTTAGTTTGTTTTTTTTTTCGTTATATTTCTATGTAACTGCCCCTTAATAGGTACAGTTAAAAATATTCATAAAGGCACATGCTTAATGGGTTGGACATTTTGCATGTTGCCTTCAAATGTATATTAATGAAAAAAAAACGCTATTTTAAACAGTTCCAAGTACTACTACTACCTACTACTACAGACTACAGCCTATTTGCGTCCCACTGCTGGGCACAGGCCTCCCCTCATCATGAGAGGGTTTGGACTATAGTCCCCACGCGGACCCAGTTCGGATTGGGGACTTCACACGCATCTTTGAATTATTTCGCAGATGCGTGCAGGTTTCCTCACGATGTTTTCCCTCACCGAAAAGCTCAGTGGTAAATTCAAATTGAATTTCGCACGTAATTAAACTTAGAGGTGCGAGCCGGAATCGAACCCGCGACCCTCTGCACGAGAGGCGGTAGGTTGAACCACTAGACCACCACGGTGACCGACGACTATAAACAAATGTAAACAAAGATAAAACAGTATGAAATCTGACTACTTCATAAATTAAATACATTAATTGAATAATTTGAACGTGATCCGATATAGTAATTAAATACATCACAAATTAATCCACAGAGCGCTTGTAACCAATTTTAATATTTGGCAATTATTATTAAACACCAAAACAACTAGAATTAATGTCTATATTGTAAACAAACTTTTAAAGTTGTCGTGTGATTGATTACAGAGTGTCACCTCGATTACAGGCACTTAGCTGTAATTGGGTGTCATTTTGTAATACCATGTAATTGCGTCAAGGCAAGGACTTCTTAGTATTATTGTGTGCTAATGTTAAAGAATCTCTGGGAAAGGTAATGTTATAGAAAAACATTCTAAGAAAACAGCCTGCTATTTCTATGTCTAATCGCCCGCGTGGAAATCGGTTATCGCGCTCCCGTGGGAACTATGCGTTTTCCTGGGATAAAGAGTAGCCTATGTTATACCCAGGGTCCCATACTATCTCCATGCCAAATTTCATTTAAATCCATCCAGTCGTTTCGACGTGAAGGAAGGACAAACAAACAGACAAACACACTTTCACATTTATAATATTAGTACGGATGGATGGATTAAAATATTAAATATTGATTTATTAGTCAGTTTTACTTTTATTTCTAGTTATAGACAGCCTTGGTACCTATATAGTTTAATGGTTTGAACTTAACACCTCTCATGCAGAGGTTCATACACATCTTTTGAATTACTTCGCAGATGCGTGCAGGTTAACTCACGATGTTTCCCTTCACGGAAAAACTCACGGTAAATTCAAATTGAATTTCGCACGCAAGTAAATAAGTTATTTAGAGGTGACCTTCGGCATGGGAGGCGGTAGGTCGAACCACTAGGCCACCACAGCTTTTTTAAACACTCTTTGTTAAAAGTAAACTATCTCAAGTTTTCTCTGTAACGCAAGGATTTCGTGACTTGTGTTTTTCGTGAAAATACAGTTTTAGCACACGGCTAATTTCGTGCGGGATTTATGTTTTCCATTTCAAAAGTAACAAGGAGAAATAATCTCGTTTGGTTTATTTATAACGTCTGGTTTCGACCGACTATGTAGAGGGAAATTTAAAGATTTAGTTAGAATTTAGATTGAATTCGCTCAGGTTCTTGTTTTATGGACTGTTTAGCGAACGAATGTTTCCATCCTAAAGGATCTTTGTGTCAAACAAAGATTATCGTCGATTGTGCAACTAAAGATATTTGGGCATACCACTCGTAACACAAAAGCGCCCAGCACTTCTGTTTGGCGGCAGGTTGTACGGTAAGATGGTTGTAGTATAATAGGTAGTCATCCGGACGGGTCCTACCACCGGCAGAACTCTTGTCAACTGATGAAATGATTACGTAAAAATAAGAAGGCGAATTGAAATCCCTCCTTTTTCGAACTTAGTTAAAAAGTTGACCTCGCAAAACACCTAGAGTATGCTAATATTATTAAGTCCCCAGTTATTAAGAGCGAGCCAGTTAAATTTAGGTGGAAATATGAACCATTTCATACCTGTACCGTCGTAAACGAAAGGTTATTCCGCCTTTAGTATTCATAAAGATCATGACGGTACACTGGCCGACATAAGCGTTACAGCGACTATAAAAAACTTACAGTCGAGGTTACTTATATGTATATTTATGTATGAACTTTTCCACCGTAATAAATTGAGTTATCTGTGATCAAAAAGTGTAGGCAGAAATATTTATGACTTCGTCTGTGCATGACGGTAAGTATAATGTTATAATAATGCAATACTCTGTTTGCAATGTCAAAGGTTTCCAGTTTTTAGGGTTCCGAACCTCAAAAGGTGAAAATGGAACCCTTATAGGATCACTCATGATTAGTTGAAATTTGGTACTGTAAGTTTGTGACCCAAAGACAGACGTGTAAAGAAAATAAATGAATTTTAAACATAGGCCCTATTTTAGAGGGCTAAATTTGAAAAAAATAATAATGAAGTTTTTCAAACTATATCGTGTGACAATGATCAAGTACTTTTTTTGATTTCTTTTTTGGTCAATACTTTTCGAGTTATTTAAGAAAATAGGCGAAAAATTATCTCCCCCCTTATCTCCGAAACCACTGGACCTAAAACTTTGGAAAAAATACGGAGTATAGTTATTGACCTATTACAAGAAAAGAAAAGAAGAAGAAAGAAGTCCATGGTATTTGAAATATAATATCATATAAAAGAGCTTATCCTGTGAAACGGTTTGAAAGTGACGTCATTGAAAATAATCAAGGGTCGGAACCCTCTCCACGCGTGTTCAACTCGCTTCTTGGCCGGTTTTTTTCTTTTTGAGGTTTATCTCTCGATGGCAATGTTTATCATTACATACAATAGTGTTAGTAATCACTGTGACACGTGAAAATTTCGGAGACCTCAGTGTTGCGATTTACCGTAGGTATGATATGGCATATGATGTGCTAAATTGGCAACTCTTAATCACTGAAGACTAACACTCAAGTACTTTGCAGTTGCACCACTGAGCTATCACAACTTCAAAAGTGTTATAACTGTTACAAGCCAGCCGAATCCAACCGAGGTGCCCGTAAATCTCATTTATAAACGTACCAATTCGAGAATGAGCCTGCGGAATCAATCCTTTTCGACCTTTTTTATCGTCAAATCGTTCGGGTGGAATATTAAGGGTTTTTTTATTCGTGCCCTCCCTTTTACGGCGGCTTCGAGTCCATTAGGAGATTTTTAATTTTTCCTAAAGACGTTCTCCGAGATTTGATGAGATTGCCGATTGGGAAAGCAATGTTTATGACTGTAAGGTAATCAAATGATGTGAGTAAGTATCTATGAAACCTGAGGTGTTGAATTGGAGATAGGGTGAGAGGTGATTTTACGATGTTCAAAGAAACATTTTTTTCATACTCACCGCATTCTTTCTGCAAGGCAAATACTTAAAAACAACTATATTTGGAAAGAAATAGAAATGCTTTTAGGGAAGTCTAACAAGAAACAAGGAAACTAAATATGAACCTCTTATCATTTCCTAGACCCAACAAGAAGACTTGAACAAAATAACCTCCTCTAAAACAAGCTAAAACAGGGAAATAACGTCTTCACCCTACGAGGAAAGTGGGTAAAAGACACTCGGCCAAAGTACTTTACAATTTGCACGATAACATATTGCACTTTAAAAGGGGAAAATAGCAAGTTACAGAGTTTTTAAAACGTTCGCAAAAGTATTTTAAAAGGTGTAGTTGTATCGAATATGTTAAAAGATGATTATAAACTGGTCGATAAGTTCTTTCTAATGTATCAACTGCTTTTTAAGCGGACATTGGTTCTTTGCAAAAGAAAAGAGCTGCAAATGATTACATACAGGCCACCTAATTTTAAGTATTCATGGTGGTAATGTGAACCCCTGAACACAGAATATTTAATAGTACTACATACAGAATGGCCACGAAATCACCCGCCTGAATCTAGCCGGCGCGCAACTCGCGCCCAACTCGCCCTTACCGTCATTGTTTCATTGGGAGATGGAGAAGGAATCGTTGGCCCGCGTAGTGGTACACACACATTTACAAGTTTACAGACGTCCTCGCACGCACACAGACGTCCTTGCACGCAAACATTGACACTTCATTTGAATTGTGTTCGAAATCGTGCTTTTATAGGCCGTGTCCGCCCTGTGCCATGAACAAAATGAAGCAAGATTTCATATGCGCCGCGTTGCCAAGTCGAGAGCTAGATGGAATGCTCTGTGCTAGTGCTTTCATAGGTTCTCTTATTTTTCATCCCGGATAAAATGCCGAAAATGCACTTGAAACTTACAAGTACATTTTCGTCATCTTACCTTGGATGAACATTACCCCATTGCCGGTATAAAGTTCGAACGCTGGTATTTGGCCGCGAAAAAATTAGGTAATCTTCATCGGTTCCCAATCATTAATTACACTCAAACACTATTGTCGACCTTGAAAAACACTCGCATTACAGTCAAAGAAAAATTCGGAATCTGACGCGTTTGCACCGTTTTTAAAGCGGAGTTCCAAATTCAAAAACAGCGAAAATAGTACATTATTGCCGTGGCCGGGAAAGTAGGCCTTTGCAGGCTGAGTACTGGTTTAAAGGGCCGAGGCTTCGCCGAGGCCCTTTAATATGTACGAAGCCTGCAAAGCCTTTCACGTGCCGAGGCTTATATAGTGCTTTTCTCAAAAATGAAAAAAAAACCTTGATATTAGGTATTCATAATAGGTACAGCATTGACACGCACGCAAAGGTAGTCAAGTACTTACAACAAATCCAATGGAACGCCAGTCTTATTTCGTATTCACCGATATTTGACTTTAACACACACTCACACGGCAAGTTAAAAACTCGCATGTAGATTTCTCGTTTTTTATAAAAAATAATTTTTAAACCAAACTAGTAAACTATTTTCATGAAATTTAGCTAAATAAATCTGATACAAGACAAGAACTCCCGCTCTTTATGGATCGTTCTTTTTTTAAATTCCGTTCTGAAATACATTGCGCTATTTCAGACACGGATAAAAACGTTTGGTTTCGCGTCAATTGACAGATACAGAACATGCAGACTTGGCTGTTTGGGAATTCCTTCGCGTATTATCAGTTTTAAAAAAAAAGTACCTACCTGTACGATAATGAAATTTCATACAACATTCCCTGCGCTTATACATGCCGCGGAAGTAAATTCATACAAATTTCCGGGGCATGCAGTTGAGTTTTTTTTTTTAATTTTTGACTGATTGTCAATGACGCACTTTGCGGTCTGATAGAAAGCAGACAATGACGAGTTTCCCCGCCATTTTTGAGAAAAGAATAAGTACGCAATGTTAATAAACCGTCGTCGCATCGAACAAAAACCCAAACGAACGTTCGTTTATACGAAAAATGCGTTCATTAACGCGAATTGAGTAGGCATTGAGTTGCGAGTTTCCTGCCAATTTTCATCGGCCGGGCAAGAGACATTTTTAAATCGTCAATTAACATGGAGTTTGCGATTTTCAGCATATTTTCACCGTTGAATTTCATCCGCTGCATTCCGCGACCCCGTTTTCGACGTCCACGTAAATTGAAACGTTTTTCGTTTGAATTTGTCGAGAGCATCCGTTTTAATATTTGCAATGACAGCGAGTTATTTACTTAATTACGCTGAAATGTTGGCGAATATTGAATAAACAAAACATCGCCTAGTGATTGTAGAATTGTGTTTTTGTTTTGGAATAAAAACATTTCTGATTTCTAAATCACTTTAAAATAAAAGGCTTACCTATGAATCAGTCACTGTAGATATGGAGTGTGAAATGTATCTTGGTAAGGAGCGCAATCTTATATGGCGAAACAGTTGTTGAAAACATGTCCAGCGGATTTAATAAGCAACAAAGCAAAACATATTCCTCGCAACCGTTTTCGCTGCGTTTTCGCCTCAGCAGCGCCATCTGAAGGCGCTACTGCAGACTATCCGCCTACGTGGCTTGACTGGAGTAGCGACCGCAGTGCCCCCAACCTACCCGATTTGGTGTCCACCTTTGGAACTAGAAAGCGTTACTAAATTAGTGACTGACTAACGCCCGGTTCCTATATCCAAACAACGCCTCGTTTTGCCTACGGACGGTTAAAATTTGACAGATTCTCTATGGAACAAATGTCAAAAATCAACCGTCCGTAGGCAAAACGAGGCGTTTTGTGGATATAGGAACCGGGCCTAAGTGACTGACAGATAACACTAAGCAGAAACTATTGGTTTTAAAAAGTCGATATTTGGCATGTAGGTTCCATGGGGAGTGTACACTAAGAGAGGATTTCTCGAAATTCCTACGGTTAAGTACAGGAAAAATGGGACCTGAATTCGTTAATCGAAAGTCATTAATTAATTAATTAAGATACCATTTCATGAAAACTATAACTTCAAATGGTAACGTTTTAACGTTTTTGAACTTGAAATACCTACTGACCACGACGATTTTCCAGTCCACACCTCCCATCTACATAGCCCACTCCAAGTTTCTTCCTTCCTCGGCAATAGTTTGGCAACTTTGGAGGGCTGTCCGCCACGTACTTACAAAAGTGTTACAATACATAAAACTAAGAAGTAGAATTGTTAAGGCAAGTACATCAAAACAGCGATCCCTGACTCCCAAACTAGGATTTAACCTGTATCTTAGGAGACAGTGTGATTATAAAATACAATGTATGTGGTGTTTCTTACAGTGTTTGCTGATTGTATGTAGTGAGAACCTTACAAATTGATGTTACTGACTTCTCAGAATTTTGGTTGTGAGATATGCTAAATGTTAGAATGAGATTAGTTTTTTATATAAATATGTTAGTACTTGTGTTAGTATGTATTTTATTTTGTATGTACAGTAGTAGTATTAGATACATACATACAGATATTTTTTCTAAAAATCGTTATGTTGTGTTCAGTGGCGTTTATATGTATAGTCCCCTCGACTTTAATTTTTGAGTTACAGACGCGACTTCTTCTACAGACTTATTAGTACCTAAAGATTAAGTACAATGTCACAGTTAAGTGAAACTTTTAGTCACAATTGTTCGGCAAAGCACTCGTAGTCAACTCGAACATGACTCGAACAAATTAGGCAGAGCGAAAACGACACAAGTTTCTAAGCACGAGTCTTATTGCCTAAGAGAAACAAAACAAAATGTTCCCGTTTTTGTACCTTATTCCAAACATGTAAAGTCCATGTTCCCATTGACCTTGTTGTACATTAAATGTACACCCGGGTACGGTGACGCTTATTGAAGGAGTTACAATTATTAGCAAAAACGATGTTTGTGTTGTATGTTACACTCAACAGCATTGGAAACGGGTATAGAAAATCCTAATCAACCCACACTTTGTATAATACAAAGTGTGGGTTCATTGCTGTTGAGTGTATTTTAAAATTATGAAGATATTAGCTGCTGCCCGCGACTTCGCCCGCGTGGAATTCGGTTATCGCGTTCGCGTTCGCGGGAACCATGCGTTTTCCGGGATGAAAAGTAACCTGTCCTTTCCCGGGACTCTAACTATCTCCATGCCAAATTTCATCGCAATCGGTCCAGCGGTTGAAGCGTGAAGAGGTAATAGACAGACAGACAGACAGAGTTACTTTCGCATTTATAATATTACTAGCTCCTGCCCGCGACTTCACCCGCGTGGAATTCGGTTATCGCGTTCCCGCGGGAGCTATGCGTTCTTCCGGGATAAAAAGTAGCCTATGTTCATTACATTACATTATGTTCGCCAGAAGACCGGCTTCTTCCTGAGGGTGTTCCCGCTTCGTTCGCGCCACTACGTGCACTTCAGCTCTTTTGTGGTGCGCGTGCCGCGGCCGCTGCTGGAGAACATCGAGAGTGCTGACTTCTGGCCGAAGGGTGTCGTGTTTCGACGGTTCCGGGGCAACCTACCGAATCCTAACTACACCGGAGATGACGACGCAGCGGAGCCACGCCGTTTCGTCGCCTAAATAGTTTTTATTTGGTTTCATGACGCATTGGCGTTAGCTGTAAGGTCATGTTAACTTTTATAAATAAATAAATAAATTCCCGAATTTTTATAGCGATGCTGCCGCGCTACTCATATCGCTATCCTTTTCTACTCCTTGATGTCAAAACAGGATAGCGATAAAAAAAACTCGCCTTGGGCGAGGAGCCATAGATCATTTTCGCCCGCTCTCCTTTGGGCGCCAGTTGTCGGGAGTTGAACTGGGATCAGCACTCGGCAGTGAAACCGCAGAAGTATGTTTAACACTTTTAATCTAAAATCGGGCTGGGTCCTTCCCGGGTGACAATTAGTGACCAACGGCAAATCAAAATAATAAAGTACCTAAAGCTAGCGCGTCGCGACTCGCGCGCTGCCCACGCCAGAATGGTGGCCGCCGCGAGCGCAACGAGTGAGTGCGAGACATCGCACCTCTCGCTTGCTCGCTCGGTACGAACCGTACTCTCTACATCTGTTGGTTCTATAGGTAGCTGTGGCTTCTTACCTTGCACTGCGGGAACTGCTCCATGGGCCTGGTGACGCGCCAGCCGAGCAGCGGTGGGATGCAGACGAGCGCTGACATAAGCCAAACCGCCGCGATCATGACCGCCGCGCGCGCAGGCGTCCGCGTCTTCAGGTAGTCCACCGCCTGAGGGCAAACAGTTCACGGGTTAGTTTTATAACCCTTCTTAACAGACTTCAAAAATGGAGGAGGTTCTCAATTCGTCGGATGTTTTTTATGTAGATATGTTCACCAAAAATAAATAGTAAACGTGAACCGATTTCAATGATTCCTTTTCTGTTCGAAAGGTGGTACTGTCAAGTTGGTTCCTTATTAATTTGGTTCAGTTCCGATGATGGGATCCATGAAATTTGCTAGCACGTAGATGATTTTGGTGTCAATTTAGAAGACTACAGAGTTACTTATGTACTTTTATAGTAATGTTTGAAAACTGTAGTCGAGAAACAATAAAATAAAAAAAACGACAGACTGAGAAGTCGGTGTCAAGTGAACCGACCCAAAGAAATAATAATCATATAGTGAACTTCACATTGAAATCGCAGACTGTCGGAGTTTGAACCTAGGCAGATAAGCTGCAATAGCGCCTTCAGATGGCGCTACTGAGGCGAAAACGGTTGTGAGGAGAGTGTGTTTTGTTTTGTTGCTTATCAAATCCGCTGGACACGTTTTCAACTATTTTGCCATATAAGATTGCTAACTCCATACTAGCCATAATAAAGAATTGAATTGAATTGAATTATTAAACTGAATGAGTAAGGAATAGTGTGATAAGGGAGCGGTGTCGTGTCAAAGAGGATGTAGTGACAAAAATAGAAAAGAATATGCTGTATTGGTTTGGACATATGAGAAGGATGAATGAGAGTAAGAAAGGATTTCTTCAAATTCAATTCAATTCAATTCTTTATTGTGATCACATGGTCATTATCAGGTGTTATATAAAACAAAAGTCACTCATATGAAACCCTATAAGGGCAGTACAAATTAGGGTTACAACATTGAAAGTTTTTACGGTTAAATACTATTTCCATACATCAAGAGCTAAAATTAAATTAGGTATGTATACAATAGCATATAAGCAGTCTAATTTTACATATTCAAATTAATACATCTTTGAAGTAATCCTCTAGGTCATAATAACTTTTACTTATTAAGATACTTTTCAACTTTTTATTGAAGATTTTATCATTTTGTATCGTTTTTAATTCGTTTGGTATCCTATTGTATATTTTAATTAACATTGAATGTGGGCCAGACGTGTATAAGTAATTTATATTTTAAAAATGGCAATTTTAATTGGTGTTTGTTACAGTCATGCCGCTTTATAACATGTTTTAATGGGGAGTACAGATGCATATTTTTCCTAATAAATTTACAAGCCTCTAGGATATTATATGGACGTTAATGTAAGGACTTTATACTTAACAAAATAAGGTTTACATGTGTCTTGTTGGTCGATATTTCCAAGAATCCTAAGACATTATATCTGCAATAAGTAAGGGTGTGTCCTTACTAAATCGTGTCACTACGTACCTATATCTTAGAACTGGGGAAGTTCCATCATATATTTGAAAACGCATTATGCGGCTGCCGCCGATGAAATATTCCAGAAATAACTAGCACTGAAAATAAATGCTGTATATACCGTAAAACGTAACATATATACCAACATGGAGCGACACTGCCAAGTTGTGGAGCGTTTACGCTTTATGGGTGAGACTTGGCGAGCTGCGTTGGTAGCTGATATATGACATACCTACATATACGTATATACTAGCTTCTGCCCGCGACTTCGCCCGCGTGGAATTCGGTTATCGCGTTCCCGCGGGAACTATACGTTTTTACAGGATAAAAAGTAGCCTATGTGTTATTCTGATCTATAAGCTACATTACTGTAAAGTTTCATTAAAATCCGTTTAGTAGTTTTTGCGTGAAAGAGGAACAAACATCCATCCATACATCCATCCAAACAAACTTTCGCCTTTATAATATTAGTAAGGAAGTAAGGAAGTAAGGATAAGGATAAGGATGTGGATGTAAGACATGACACAGATGGTTGAGCAGTTATTTCGTCACGCGTTTGAATCTCGCTAACTTTCTGAAACGAGCATGAATTTTCTGCTTTGCTCGTTTTACTCAGGGTTTCTATGCTTGAGTCTATACGATACGTCCTACGTATACTGGTGTGTGTCATTTTTGAGATTTTAATGTATTCGCAGATTTATGACTAGAACTACAATACTTATATTTATCTACCACAAAAAATCGTAATACACCACTTATTATTATTACTACATTTTTTGTGACATTGTCTTGAGAAACGAAAAGTCATGATAGACCGGGAGATACTGACAGATATTTCCGAACCACTTGTACCAGGCTGGCGAGTCTACAGGGGTACAATTACGTAATGACGAAAAGGAAAATCATGGTCATAGCGCCAGTACCGGGGGCCCAATCGCGTGAGCCTTAATCGAACGTGTCGCATAAATTACGAAAGTCGAACGATTTGCACCACACTTACTTACTATATCTAAATTAGCAATGGCCGTCATCTATTCTCATCCACCATTCCACAAATAACATTAACATCTTCCATCCGACATTAAACTGACAAACTTGCTCACGCATTCCTTGAGTGCATCATGCGCTAGTTAGTCATGCTAGACTGGAACGAAAAGGTCTAAAGGTACTTATAGTTGACTGAACAGTTAGTACCTTCTGGTTTTGACAAAGAAGCATCGATGTATTGCCAAGATGTTGAGCCGCTGAGTAGGTTGATGGGATTTTGATCTTCCTATCGTTAGTGTTGTGTTTATTGCTTTTGAATTTATATCAGCTTGTTGCGATTTATTTCTGTGAAGTTACCTATCACACAATTGTATTTTATTAACTCCCTGTTTTCAAAGATTCTGTTCCCGAAATGACAGAGTGTGGATCAGAAAATTTAGACATTTATTTTTAAACTAGTTGTGCCCCGCAACTTCGTCTGCGTGGAATATAAAATTGCCGATAACTTTTCTTTCCGACGGCCGATCTTAATCAAATATAGCTTATATGTTGCTACAAATCATGCTCTATCCACCCTTGAAAACTGCATTCAAATCGGTACAGTACTTCCGGAGATTAACTTTAACAAACAGACAGACAGAAATAAAGAGACGGAAAATTACTCTTTTATTATAGTAATCGATAGATAGATTGTGTTACAAAATTCTAGGTACGGCTTTTCTCAAGATGTTTTATTTCACTGGAAAACTCTGGTCGACGTTGAACTCAAGACGCTGAGCCTACCATGGATTTACATTTTACTACTTACCTTCTGACCGCGATTTCGCCCGCGTGGAATAGGGATGACGACAGGGTATTAATATTAGACACGTATTTTTTGTTTTATCAAATTAACAAAGAATGACTAAGTTAAAACGCATTAAAGTTGGAGAGTGGGGGCTAACTACGTCACCGTTAGGTATAAATCGTACCTAACCGTGACGTCACGCGACATTTCAACTCAATATATCTCCGTATAAGTTTGATTACGTGAAAAAAGAAAAAATACGTGTCCAATACTTTTCAATAATCTTCCTGATAGACTAAGGAAAAAAAAGTTGTCGTCATCCCTATTCGGTTCCGTGTTATATTCATATTGAATAACTGAAACGAAGAACATAAATCAGCCATTTTTGAGTTCCTTAACTTTTAAGTGGAGTCACAAAGCTATTAATCAGGGACTATAATACAATAATATACTTCGCCAAGTATGTCAGTCCGGGATTCTGTAGTAGTGTGGGTGTCACCCTAACGTCATTCCGAATGACAATTGTAATGCGCAAATAATTTATTTAGCACTAGCTTTTCCCCACAACTTCGTATGCGCAGAAATATTAAAATGAAAAATCCCGCTTTTTCCCGTGCCCGTGGGAATTTCGGGAAATCCTTTCTTAGCGGATGCCTACGTCATAACATCTACCTGCATGCCAAATTTCAGCCCGATCCGTCCAGTGGTTTGGGCTGTGCGTTGATAGACCACTATGTCAGTCACCTTTGAGTTTTATATATTTAGATTATAACGGCAGCAAATATTTCCTTCATTTTTAGGGTTCCGATGCTTAGTTCTAGAAAGCTGTAATTTGGCATGTATATATATTAGTGACGCTGACAAAGTGGTATTTTTTTATTTTTTTTATAGGGTACCATCCCTACTCGTAAAGTGGGGATGTTGATTTTTTTCTTGCTTACCCCATGGTGCGGCATATCGTTGACTAGATCTTAAAAAATATTGTAGATTTGTTGAAAAAAAATATATATTCAGTGTTGCGTTTGTGAAATATTGAGCTTTAAAGTGCTATTTTTTGTTAGAGTCACGTGTATCCCCCCTCTGCCAGCTAAATGGTGCTAAAAAAGCCTAGTGGTTCGGCCTACCGCCTCTCATTGCGACGGTCGGGGGTTTGATTCCGGCTCGCACCTCTAAGTTTACTTACGTGCGAAATTCAATTTGAATTTACCATGAGCTTTTCAATGAAGGAAAACATCGTGAGGAAACCTGCACGCGTCTGCGAAGTAATTCGAAGGATGTGTGTGAAGTCCCCAATCCACATTGAGCCCGCGTGGGGACTATAGCCCAAACCCTCTCATGATGAGAGGAGGCCTGTGCCCAGCAGTGGCACGCAAATAGGCTGCAGTTGTATACCCATCTAACCGCAAATTTAGTGCCCTCAAAATAAATGTCGCATCTATAAATCAATATCCGATGCAGACTCCTAAAATATCGACCTGTTTTGGTTCGCCGAATCGCGGATGACGCGCGATCAACGCAGTCACTCGCTTGATACAAGTGAAAAGCTGCTGCATTTAAAAAAAAACGGCCAAGAAGCGAGTTAAACTCGCGTGGAGAGGGTTCCGACCCTTGATTATTTTCAATGACGTCATTTTCAAACCGTTTCACAGGATAAGCTCTTTTATATGATAGATTTCAAATACCATGGACTTCTCAATAATTTTCCTGGAATCTATAGATCAATAACTATCCTCCATATTTTTTCCGAAATTTTAGGTCCAGTAGTTTCGGAGATAAGGGGAGGGGAATGGTAATTTTTCGTCTATTTTCTTAAATAACTCGAAAAGTTTTGATCAATAAAGAAATAAAAAATATATTTGAGATCCTCATAAGAAGTACTTTCATTTGATTTGTCAGACGATGAAGTTTGAAAATCTTCATTTTTTTTCTTCAAATTTAGCTCCTAAAAATAGGGTCTATTTAAAATTAATTTAATTTCGTCCGTAACACGTCCGTCTTTGGGTCACAAACTTACATATACGTACCAAATTTCAACTTAATCGGTCCAGTAGTTTGGGAAAAAATCGACTGTGACAGACGGACGGACAGACACTCGAGTGATCCTATAAGGGTTCCGTTTTTACCTCTTGAGGTTCGGAACCCTAAAAAACAACGGGTTGCACTCCGGGAGTGCCGGCAGAAGTGAAAACTTGCACAGGCATACATTTTCGCCGCGCGGTAGAAAGAGAGGGGGATATTTCCTCTCCTACGCCGCGCCGGCGGTCTACTGGCTTCAATGACATTGTAACAGTTCTTCGATCAGGTCACGTGTCCGTCTTACGGTCACGTGATCTGTCGCGAGTTTAACATTTTTTCCCCGTCACAAAAAGTGCACAGCGCCACTAAAGAAGTTTTCACTTCAAAAATGGTCATTGGGGTGCAAAGTTCAAATCACAACAGCCTATTTACGTCCCTCTTTGGACTATAGTCCCCAGCTACAGATGCGGGGCTATTCAACGCAGACCCAGTGCGGATTGGAGACTTCCTTACACACACATCTTTGAATTTCACATCTCTACAACAGCCTATTTACGGCCCACTGCTGGGCACAGGCCTCCTCTCATCACGAGAGGGTTGGGCTTTAGTCCCCACGCGGGCCCAGTGCGGATTGGGGACTTCACACACATCTTTGAATTACTTCGCAGATGCGTGCAGGTTTCCTCACGATGTTTTCCTTCACCGAAAAGCTCAGTGGTAAATTCAAATTGAATTTCGCACATAAATAATTTCAGAGGTGCGAGCCGGATTTGAACCCGCGACCCTCTGCATGAGAGGCGGTAGGTATTTCACATACATCCTTGAATTTCTTCGCATATGTGTCTGTACGTCTGTTTGCTCACGATGATGCCTTCCACCGAAAAGATCAGTGGTAAATGCATAGAGTTTATGAGAAAGTAATCGCAGTAGTCCAACCATTATGGGATTGCTGTTAGACCGAGAGATACTGACAGAGAATTCTGAACCATTTGTACCAGGCTGGCGACTCTACAAGGGTATAATTACGTAATGATGAAAAGGAAAATATGCCTCTATATAAGGTATAGCGGAGTAAGAACGGACGGATTCAAGACCAATTGAACAAGGGTTGCAAGATTTTTATTTTCTCGACATCTATTTATGATAAATCAACGAAATAATATAGCAAACGATTTTCGGTAATGAAATTAAACCTCTCTTCTCCGCTCCACGCTCGCAAGTCGTACCACACAATAATGCATCTAAATCCAGCATAAACGCGAGTGCAGCCGTATAATGGCTCTCGTAAACCTGACGTATTGGGAGCTCAGGGAACGATACACGTGTGATCCGCCGCTGCTGCCGCTTTATATGATTTGGGAGCCGGCATCGGAATCCCGCTTTCAGACTTCATTGATATTTCTTAACACTTCTTAACCCCAAAACACGGCGGACACGGCCTATAAAAGCACGATTTCAAACACAACACGAATGAAGTGTCCATGTTTGCGTGCGAGGACGATCTGTACACTTGTAAATGTGTATGTACCAGAACGCGGGCCAACGATTCACTCTCCATCTCCGGATGAAACAAATTACGGTAAGGGCGAATTGGGCGCGAGTTGCGGCCGGCTAGATTCAGGCGGGTGATTCCGTGGCCATTCTGTTTGTAGTACTATTAAATATTATGTGCCCCAAAAACAAAGAAGAGGGTATGGAGTGTGGAATGTGTCTTGGTAAGGAGCGCAATCTTTTATGGCGAAACAGTTGAAAACGTGTCCAGTGGATTTAATAAGCAACAAAACACACTCTCCTTACAACCGTTTTCGCTGCGTTTTCGCCTCAGCAGCGCCATCTGAAGGCCCTACTGCAGCAGACTATCCGCCTAGGTGACTTGACTGGAGTGGCGACCGCAGCGCCCCCAACCTACCCGATTTGGTGTCCACTTTAGGAACTATAAAGATTGCAAACGAGGGGAGACATTTTGCCGTGTCACTATACTACCTATCTGTGTCTGTGGCTTGTGTCTGCTTGTGGCAATGGATGCACCGGGATGCATAGATTCTTATTCTGCCCGCGACTTCGCCCACGTGGAATTCAGTAATCGCGTTCCCGCGGGAAAAATGCGTTTTCCCGAGATTAAACCACCGCGATAAAATATATGAAAGTATAGGAATAGGACATTAAAATAGGGATGACGACAACTTTTTTTTCCTTAGTCTATCAAGAAGATTATTGAAAAGTATTGGACACGTATTTTTTTCTTTTTTCACGTAATCAAACTTATACGGAGATATATTGAGTTGAAATGTCGCGTGACGTCACGCTTAGATACGATTACCTAATACCTAACGGTGACGTAGTTAGCCCCCACTCTCCAACTTAAAAGGCGGGTCCACATTTGTGACAAACCGCCGAACCGAACACCGTGGCCGTGACAGACTCGGGAGTTTGTACCGATAGTGTGGACGGAATTTGTTACACGAACAAATGTTACGATCAGTTATCCGTTCAAATCTCCAAACAAAATATCCATACACCCAAACATTGTACGTACTCCCACAATGTGGTTGTGATAAATGTGGACGATGTTTTGGTTTTGTTACGGTCAAATGACACGGGGTACGGGCCGATCCATCCAAAGTCGGTCTTTTTCAAAGGATGTTCGGTACTGTCTCGGTGTGCGGGAGAGGTCCACACTGCGATTTTTGTCACGCGTACAAGCACGCGTGTCATCAGGCTGGTACCTACACGGGATTGATGGATCGGGCGAATGCACGGTCGTCTTGACAAGACAACACCCGCTCCCCCGCCCCTCGCACGTACCCGCGAAATCATTGCAACAATACATTGAAGGTAGTTGAGTGGCAATTTTTTTTTAAAGCACAAAGTAAAACAAATGATGCACTTGCAAGAGCAATATTCAAATACATTTCGGTTAATTCTTCTGGAAACGACATGACTGCCTTGGTTGAAGTTTCAAAATGGCATTCATCGGTTGTAGAGGACATTTGTACGCGTAACAAATGCCGTCCACACTATCGTTACAGACATCGGGCTTTGTCACGGTCACGGAGCTACCACCAGCGTCCGATCCGATGCAAACTTTCACCCGTCCACACTATACGTAACAAGTCCGCGGCGACGTCACAGTGTTCGGTTCGGCGGTTTGTCACAAATGTGGACCCGCCTTAATGCGTTTTAACTTGGTCATTCTTTGTTAATTTGATAAAACAACAAATACGTGTCTAATTTTTTTTATTACCTGACTGTTGGACTAATTAGAATTTCGATTTCTTCACCCTTTCGTCATCCCTATTTATGGTAGAACACAAATTACATTAACCAAAGTAATTTGGGTTGACTCGAGTAATTCCACCAAACACGTCGGTCACTCCATTTCGTTTTAAACAAGTGGTTAAAAACATGTTATTTGCAAACCCGCCATTTTATACCGTTTTTAGGGTTCCGTGACCAAAGGGCCGTATGCAAATTGGATCTTATTTACTGGGTTTACTGCGCATTTCCCTTTTATTTAAATAAGTTTCTGAAAGGGTGCATGTCATTTACGATTTAAAAATGTTCTTTGTAAATAACCCGTGTTATTTTATAGTTAAATGAGTTTGAAGGATGAAAGAAAGGCCTTTACCGAGCACTACTACTACTACCGCCTATTTGCGTCCCACTGTTGGGCACAGGCCTCCTCTCATCACGAGAGGGTTTGGGCTATAGTCCCCACGCGGGCCTAGTGCGGATTGGGGACTTCACACACATCTTTGAATTACTTCGCAGATGCGTGCAGGTTTCCTCACGATGTTTTCCTTCACCGAAAAGCTCAGTGGTAAATTCAAATTGAATTTCGCACGTAAGTAAACTTAGAGTTGCGAGCCGGAATCTAACCCCTGACCCTCGGCATGAGAGGCGGTAGGTCGAACCACTAGGCCACCACGGCTTAACCGGCTTACCGAGCACTCCTAAAGGATAAATCAGTCAATAAATAGGTATATAATAAAACTATTCCATTTCTAATTGATTGACTGGCTGATGATAAGTATGACAACGCGCAGTTGGTATGGCATCACAGAATATTTTAATAGTACTCGTATCTACCAAATACCTACAGAATGGCCACGGAATCACCCGCCTGAATGCAGCCGGCGCGCAACTCGCGCCCAACTCGCCCTTCCCGTCATTTGTTTCATCCGGAGATGGAGAGTGAATTGTTGGCCCGTGTAGTGGTACACACACATTTACAATTGTACAAACGTCCTCGCACGCGCACAGACGTCCTCGCACGGTATATTGACACTTCATTCGAAATCGTGCTTTTATAATCCGTGTCCGCCCTGTAATGGCATGTAGATTCCTTGGGGAATGTAGCACTAAGAGAGGATGTCCCGAAATTTACGCGGCAACGGGAAAAATAGGATGTTACATGTTAATGTTTATGTGTTTAAAATAAGCCCGGTTTAGGTGTGTTTTATAAGCCGTGGTGGCCTAGTGGTTCGACCTACCGCCTCTCATGCCGAGAGTCGGGGGTTCGATTCCGGCTCGCACCTCTAAGTTTACTTACGTGCGAAATTCAATTTGAATTTACCACTTTGGGGGAGGCCTATGTCCAGCAGTGGACGTCTTTCGGCTGAAATGATGATGATGATGATGACTGAGCTTTTCGGTGAAGGAAAACATCGTGAGGAAACCTACTCGCATCTGCGAAGTAATTCAAAGATGTGTGTGAAGTCCCCAATCCGCACTGGGCCCGCGTGGGGACTATAGCCCAAACCCTCTCGTGATGAGAGGAGGCCTGTGCCCAGCAGTGGGACGCAGATAGGCTGTAGTAGTAGTAGTAGTAGTAGTTTAAAATAATGGCTTTTTCAATATATTTTTGCTTTTAAGAGACCTAACCTCCTGTAAGTGTTCTTCCAGTTCAGATTACTGTCCTAAACATGGTTGTGGAAACGCTAAATAATCATTATGATGTAATGTGCACATGCATTACGCACACTTGCACATCTTATTGCGTTATATACTTGTGTAATCGTAGGCAGAATAAACGGAACACTGAACCAAGACGAGTGTCATTTTAATTCCATTATCACAATGATTTTAAAACTCATTAAAAATCTTCGTACTACCTGTGTTAGAGGTGAAACTAAAATTACTCAAAACTGTGACATTCTTGTTTACTCGAGGAATACAGAATTATGCTTAACTAGCCGTTTTCCCGCGACTTCGTCCCGCGTCATTGACCTATAATAAGTAATTACATATGGACAACAGTGACAACAGTGCCTGACAGAATATGTCAAAATATGTGGAGCAAACTGACATTAGAAAATACATTCCAAAATGCTAATAACGCCTCTTTATAGCGAAGGCCAAACGGGTGCCCGAGCTGTTCCCGCACCCGTTTTATCAGGGCCATTTTTCTCCGGCTGATTGTGTATCCTTACTTATAATAGATCAATGTCCCGCGTTAACTTAGAATTTGCGTATCTGATTCTATACATTTAGGTATAGTAATATTTATAGAAGTATTGAAAAAAAAATGGTTTGACGCGTCTAAAATCCGTTCCCGTGGATATATCGGGATAACAAGTATCCTATGTTATGCCCAGGGTCTCAAACTATCTCCTTACCAAATTTAATCCAAATCGGTCCAGTTTTTACGACGTGAAGGAAGGGCAAACAAACAAACAAACACACTTTCACATTTACAATATTAGTAAGGATTTCGTTTGCTAGAGAAATTCCTACTTATCGATAAAAACAACAATAAACCTAATTCCCATAACTTCGATAAGTGAAATAAATACTTACCTACCTTTATAGAGAGCCCATAAACTGTGTAGGTTAGTAGTAACATTACGCCTAGCGTTCCCAAGATGCGTGAATAAGTGAGTAGTAAATATTTTCACCTTCAATAATAAAGATCCTTTCTTTTTAATAAAACAATAATGACGATGGCAAACACTTATACCGCCCTCCTGATGGTAAGACCGTCGCTGATCCACGCTTTCGGTAGACTTGCACTTGCCGACCCTGTAGAAACCTTTTTTTAATACAGTTGCTCAAAAAGTAAACATTTCGATACCTGTTTAACGTGCCAAAAGTTTGTCATTACCGAACGAGCGCTTTTTGTTTTTTTGACAGCTAGTGAGCGTGCCTAAAGTTGTTTTTTTATTCACTAGTGCATAAAGTTTTTTGAGCTTCACCTGTTCATTTATTTCTTTGTTTTTTTTTCGCAAATGTATGAAAAAATGTCGAAAACACGTGCGAAATTGTCATTTTCACTCGTCCCTCGTGTTGACGCACGCTTTCGCTCGCGCCAACATAACTATAAGTGCAATTGCATCAAAATATACTATCCTTTTACTGCACAGAATATACACATACAAATCGAACGACAAAGACGAAGAAGAAGAGTTATACAGATACAAAGTATCATATCTTCAATCATTCTAAAATTTATCCATCCATCATAATACACTCGAAGAAACCAAAACCAATCGCTCATTTTTCACCAGAGAAAATAAATACAGCTGGCGAAAATTCCAGCATCCAAACAAGACCGTTGAAAAAAAAAATGCTAAGAGTGACAACTGAATCTGTTTTGTCCATTACGACTAAGTGTTTATGTTATGAGTGGTCCAATAATATCTGCACTAAGCGGGTGAGTGCTTTCGAAGAGTTTATATTTAGTGCTTATAAAGCTAAACATAGCGAAGTTTTGGGTTATTTAGAACTTGCTTGCTTTATTGAAACTTTGATTAGCGTAAATTCTATTTGAAACACCACCGAATAGTTTTATTATATACCTATTTATTGACTGATTTATCCTTTAGGAGTGCTCGGTAAGCCGGTTAAGCCGTGGTGGCCTAGTGGTTCGACCTACCGCCTCTCATGCCGAGGGTCGGGGGTTCGATTCCGGCTCGCACCTCTAAGTTTACTTACGTGCGAAATTCAATTTGAATTTACCACTTTGGGGGAGGCCTATGTCCAGCAGTGGACGTCTTTCGGCTGAAATCATGATGATGATGATGACTGAGCTTTTCGGTGAAGGAAAACATCGTGAGGAAACCTACACGCATCTGCGAAGTAATTCAAAGATGTGTGTGAAGTCCCCAATCCGCACTGGGCCCGCGTGGGGACTATAGCCCAAACCCTCTCGTGATGAGAGGAGGCCTGTGCCCAGCAGTGGGACGCAGATAGGCTGTAGTAGTAGTAGTAGTAGTTTAGAATAATGGCTTTTTCAATATATTTTTGCTTTTAAGAGACCTAAACCTCCTGTAAGTGTTCTTCCAGTTCAGATTACTGTCCTAAACATGGTTGTGGAAACGCTAAATAATCATTATGATGTAATGTGCACATGCATTACGCACACTTGCACATCTTATTGCGTTATATACTTGTGTAATCGTAGGCAGAATAAACGGAACACTGAACCAAGACGAATGTCATTTTAATTCCATTATCACAATGATTTTAAAACTCATTAAAAATCTTCGTACTACCTGTGTTAGAGGTGAAACTAAAATTACTCAAAACTGTGACATTCTTGTTTACTCGAGGAATACAGAATTATGCTTAACTAGCCGTTTTCCCGCGACTTCGTCCCGCGTCATTGACCTATAATAAGTAATTACATATGGACAACAGTGACAACAGTGCCTGACAGAATATGTCAAAATATGTGGAGCAAACTGACATTAGAAAATACATTCCAAAATGCTAATAACGCCTCTTTATAACGAAAGGCCAAACGGGTGCCCGAGCTGTTCCCGCACCCGTTTTATCAGGGCCATTTTTCTCCGGCTGATTGTGTATCCTTACTTATAATAGATCAATGTCCCGCGTAAACTTAGAATTTGCGTATCTGATCGTATACATTTAGGTATAGTTAGTTATATTTATAGAACTATTGAAAAAAAATGGTTTGACGTGTCTAAAACCCGTTCCCGTGGATATATCGGGATAACAAGTATCCTATGCTATGCCTAGGGTCTCAAACTATCTCCATGCCAAATTTCATCTAAATCGGCCCAGTTGTTACGACGTGAAGGAAGGGCAAACAAACAAACACACTTTCACATTTACAATATTAGTAAGGATTTTGTTTGCTAGAGAAATTCCTACTTATCGATAAAAACAACAATAAACCTAATTCCCATAACTTCGATAAGTGAAATAAATACTTACCTACCTTTATAGAGAGCCCATAAACTGTGTAGGTTAGTAGTAACATTACGCCTAGCGTTCCCAAGATGCGTGAATAAGTGAGTAGTAAATATTTTCACCTTCAATAATAAAGATCCTTTCTTTTTAATAAAACAATACTGACGATGGCAAACACTTATACCGCTCTCCTGATGGTAAGACCGTCGCTGTTCGACGCTTTCGGTAGACTTGCACTTACCGACCCTGTAGAAACCTATTTTTTTAATACAGTTGCTCAAAAAGTAAACATTTCGATACCTGTTTAACGTGCCAAAAGTTTGTCATTTCCGGACGAGCGCTTTTTGTTTTTTTGACAGCTAGTGAGCGTGCCTAAAGTTGTTTTTTATTAACTAGTGCATAAAGTTTTTGAGCTTAATTTATTTCTTTATTCTTTTTTTTTCGCAAATGTATGAAAAAATGACGAAAACACGTGCGAAATTGTCATTTTCACTCGTCCCTAGTGTTAACGCACGCTTTCGCTCGCGCCAACATCACTATAGGTGCAATTGCATCAAAATATACTATCCTTTTACTGCACAGAATATACACAAACAAATCGAACGACAAAGACGAAGAAGAAGAGTTATACAGATACAAGTATCATATCTCCAATCATTATAAAATTTATCCATCTATCATAATACACTCGAAAGAACCAAAACCAATCGCTCATTTTTCACCAGAGAAAATAAATACAGCTGGCGAAAATTCCAGCATCCAAACAAGACCGTTGAAAAAAAAATTCTAAGAGTGACAACTGAATCTGTTTTGTCCATTACGACTAAGTGTTTATGTTATGAGTGGTCCAATAATATCTGCACTAAGCGGGTGAGTGCTTTCGAAGAGTTTATATTTAGTGCTTATAAAGCTAAACATAGCGAAGTTTTGGGTTATTTAGAACATGCTTGCTTTATTGAAACTTTGATTAGCGTAAATTCTATTTGGATTTTTATTTAACCGGGGCGGAGAAGGATTATTTTTGGCCTATTTCAAATTCAATTCATTAAAAAAAAGTTACCGTTCAATTGGTCCAGTAGTTTGGGTGCAAATTAGCTGTACAGATGGACAGACAGACACGCGAGTGATCCTATGCAGTTCAGCTCTGAAATTCACTTCTCTTAGGCGTGCGCAATCTCTCGTTGTCTTCTTAAGGATCATTTGATAATTTCTGATCGCAAGCTTTTTGATATTTTTTCTTTTCTTCATCTGCATTTTGGCTATCATTAGTTTCTTTTTCAGTGTTCCGTACTTTTGCATATTCTTTAAATCAAGTCTTCAAAATTGGCACAGAACAAATCGTTGTATTCAAAATTCAAATTTAAACTCGACAAACGGGGTTTTCATGCAGACACTAGCTACAGCGCTCCGATTGGACGAAAATCATCGCCTAGTGCTGCCACCTACAACTTAGATCGCTCTATTAGCAATAATACTGCCTGTTCTATACCTTTTATAACATACCTAAACCTAAAGATCTTTTGTTCTGTTCTTTTCTTCCTATTGTGTGGTGTTCAATAAAATGTGTTTGTATCGTATTGTATCTGTTGGATCCAAACATAAATGTATGTATTTTTTTAATATTAATTTCTATAAGTATTACTTTTGTTAGTAAGATTTAAATTCAATATCTGGCAACACCATTTGATGGTTGCTACCGGTTTTATAGATGGCAACAACTGCAAACTATATATACAAGGTGCTAACAAATTAGTCAAGGATATTTTAAGAGATAATAAATTACATTAAAACTCGGCGGGAAAACGGCAGGTTCTTAAACAGGGTGTTTTAACGTAGCAAATTTGTTTCCTATTTTTCTCCAAAAAAACATAACAAAACCAATGATGTTTCATACTTAAATGTACTTCGAGAGCCGAGTACTATCAGCTGTAAAAATATCCGTGACTAATTTGTTAGCACCTTATATATCTCTCTCCCACGCCTGAAACTGGCATGGCGCCGATTTATTTAGTTCTCATAAAAATGTAATATTTTTTTTAATAAATGATCAATATACCTACCATTTCAATATATCTACGCTGTTTTATTAAACAGTATCCTATACATGGTGGGTCACAAAATATGGCAAATAATTAACCCACAGTATCGGCTATCGATTCTAAGTATAGTATAGGTATTTAATTTTTTTTGAGTTGTTAAAAAAAATTGTCTAGGATTCAGGCGTCGCTCACACAACCAATCCCATATACAATTTTTTTTTTTACCAACTCGAAAAGAATTAAAGACCTATACAATATACTCAGAATCGATAGCCGATACTGTGGGTTAATTATTTGCCATATTTTCTGACACACCGTGTATAGGGTAAATTTTCTTTTTTAAATTTTTGAGGTTCGAAAACCGTTTCTCTTTTTATATTTAAGTACTCTCTCTCCCTCACGTCACCCCAAGCCAGTCACTTCGTCGCTTCGTTTTGCACGCGTCGATTGAAATTTATTCGACGCAGCTCGATCTCTCGAAACTCTCGGCTGTCGAAAGGAATGTCGATGCGCCTATCGATGTCGATAGGTATTGAATTGATATTTAAAACATTGCGACGATCTGAAACTTGAAAGTTTCAAGTTCTGTTTCTTGTGTTTCAACTTGTCACATTGCCGCTGCTAAACAAAATTTGACTCACTTGAAGGTCTTTATTAGTAGGTAACTCGAAGTTCTGTATTCTGGTAATTTTCTACAATTTTGCTGTAGATATTCGAGTCAAGACTGTCTTTGAATTTTGACCTTTAATTTTCTTTCAATCAGGATATATTTAGATATGCTTGCCGACAATGTATATCAATTAAATCTATAAAGAGACTTATATTATACTTTATTTGTGTTGTGACAACTCGTCTTATACTAAAAGTACCAAAGTAGGTACCCCCGGGACACGGGTACTTTTACTTTGGTACTATATCTACACCTACACTCCCCAAGGAACCTACATGTCAAATCCCAAGTTCTACGACTAGTAGATTCGGCTGTGCGTTGTCTGTCAGTAGCGCAATCAGAAAAAGTTTTAAATAATACGAAATTCAATCATTTACTCAGCAAATTGGCCACATAGGGGCAATTTTACACGGTATAAAAAGAATTTACCAGCGTTTCCTAGAACCATTGCTTGAGAAGAAGCGCCGCAACAAACTCAAGCAGAAGGCCTTTTTTCAAAAAATCCACATAGTTATATAATCGAAATGCAAGTACCTATTTGACGCCGCCAACTGGTTATTAGGTAGAATAATTTTATCGACATCGACACTTCTATCTTTTATCGATAAAATGGTACGCATTCTCGATAAGCTGGTTGACGGGGTATTAATGTTTTTGCAAAGCAGAAAAAAGGTTTTTTTAGTTGCGGTGAAATAAATTGAGAGAGTTTTTATGGAGTCAGGTTTGAGTCGGAAAATGTTTCCTTTGGAGAATTTAAAATGTGCATTTTTTAATGCTCAATGATTTTATACACGGTGAACTTGAGTAACCCGAATAATTTTACCAGCGTATACCTGAGGTCATAAGGAATAAAAAATGTTAATGAGATCAAGTTGAAATATGATTTTTAACTTATTTTATTCCATACGACCCCAGTCGGAGTCGGTCAGAAATCGTATGGAATAAAAAAAGTTAAAAATCATATTTCAACCTGATCTCATTAACATTTTTTATTCCTTATGACCTCAGGTATACGCCGGTAAAATTATTCGGGTTACTCAAGTTCACCGTGTATATGTATTTTTTAACCGAATGACTAAAGCGAGCGAGGCATCCCCGTTTCAACTTGCGCAAAATGCTGGCCGGATTTCGGGAACTTGTCTGTTCTCCTCTACATATTGCTTTTTTTAACCGATTCTCGTTTTTTTTTTGGTTATTAAATTTTCTAATAATTTTCAGAACCGCGGAGAGGTGGAGTCCGTAATGTTTTATAATGATTTAAGCTTTGCAAAAGTGGACTATTGAGGTCTACCGCTCTCAGAGACACTACTTCGATAAGGAGTTGACAACTACTGGTACTTAAGTAATTATTATCACTACATAGTATATGAAGCCGTGGTGGCCTAGTGGTTCGACCTACCGCCTCTCATGCTGAGGGTCGCGGGTTCAAATCCAGCTCGCACCTCTGAAATTATTTATGTGCGAAATTCAATTTGAATTTACCACTGAGCTTTTCGGTGAAGGAAAACATCGTGAGGAAACCTGCACGCATCTGCGAAGTAATTCAAGGATGTGTGTGAAGTTCCCAATCCGCACTGGGCCCGCGTGGGGACTATAGCCCAACTCTCTCGTGATGAGAGGAGGCCTGTGCCCAGCAGTGGGCCGTAAATAGGCTGTTGTAGTAAGTAGTAGTAGTAGACATAGTATAAAACAAAGTCGCTTCGCTGTCTGTCCGTCCCTTCCCTATGTATGCTTAGATCTTTAAAACTTCGCAACGGATTTTGATGCGGTTTTTTTTTAATAGATAGAGTTATTCAAGAGGAAGGTTTTAGTATATTTTTTGTTAAAATGTAACGCTCAATTCCCGTGGGAACGCTATAGCCGAATTCCACGAGGACGAAGTCGCGGACAGAAGCGAGTTAGTTATATAATTGCTATATGAAATGTATCCTTTACTGACTTACTGATTGACTGACTGATGACAACGTACAGCGGAAACTACTGGTCATAGGAAGCTGAAATTTGGCATGTTGATGCCTTAGGGTAGTGTAGGGGAGCATTAATAAGGTAATAATTAATTAATCTAACTTAATTAATTATTACCTTCTTGCGATATAGTTTTTCAAATGTGACTGTAAAATCCTAATTGTGTATAATTTTGTATCCTGTTAATATCATTATTTCTTTTTAAACATCCTATTTTTGAACAAGTGATTTCTATACTTAATGAAAATTAGGTACCACATGAGGGATAAGAAGTTACTTCGAATATTATATGCCTTATTTAATATTTCACTCTCTTTTCTGACATAATTATCTATATGTATTACTGATAATAAGTCTGTCGAAGAAGTTGCGTCTGAAACTTGAAAATTAAAGGAAACTATCGAGTCGAGGGGACTAAATGAAAGCTACTGAACACAAAATAACGATTTTTCATAGACATAAATAATACTTCGTATGGACCCGGCCTAACGTAGATACATGTCATGTTTCCCCACTTCATTGGTGTCCAATCCAAAGTTAAACTTATATCGTGACACTAAAGCTGGATCACATTTTTTCAACAACGAGAGGAGTTTTTAGAAACAGTTTCGAAAAAAGTTTTTTTAAAAACGCTTATTATCACGCACGCTCGGTGACAGAACTTTGGATTGGACACCGTGGAAGTGGGGACATATTACGTGTACGTTAGACCGGGTCTATATTATTTACGTCTATGCGATTTTTAGAAAAAAAATATGTATGTATGTCCGGATTTAACTCGAAAACTACTGGACGGATTGCAACAAAATTTGGCCAACATATAGACTACTTTAAATCCCGAAAAAACGCAGAGTTCCCGCGGGAACGCTTCCGAATTCCACGCGGACGAAGTCGCGGGCAGAAGCTTTCTTTTACTTCAATCAGAAATTAACTTTTTTTTTTCAAGCGTCATTGGCTTGAGCTTTAAAATACACCTGCAATGCATCCAATTTTGGCCTTCGATTCAGCGACTTTGCGTTTTACGACCAAAGTCGGTTGGATCGGTCAATTTAGCTCAGCTGCAAGGGTCGACGCCCGGTTCATCTGACATCAATGGGCAGATGACAGGCGTTGGCAGAAAAGCTGCGGTTTTATTTTTAATTTATTACTTCTTGCTTGACAATTGGCTATGGGTGAGAAATGACAATGTGCTCGATTATTTTTTTATGGATAGGAATAACCTTCCGTATCAAGAGAAAAATATATCAGAATTTTCCGTGCCGTCGATTTCGCGTAAAAAAAGAAATTGGTTTTGCGTTATGACGATTGAAATAAAGGTGTTTCCTTGGTCCAAGTATGCAGCAGTACTTCTTGAAAAAATCAATAATGTCAATAGTGTCAACACTTTTTTTCAAGAAGTAGTGCTGCTATTCCTATCCTTAAAAAAATAATCGAGCACATTGTCATTCTTCACCCATAGCCAATTACCGCTTTATTCAGACGGCCAAGAGTAGTGAAGGAAATCAGAACTCTTGTTTATATAATACATTTTATAATAATAGGCAAGTCGGCGGAAAACAAGTTCTGTGGACACCGCAGCGGTACATGACTAATATACTGACTTGATTTATCATTAGGTATCTCCATCTCGAAACTCTATTGTTTTAGTCGCGTCGTTTCTGGTATGCAGGGTCCAGCAAAACGTCGTGACGATATTTTACCCACAGAATCGGATATCGATTCTAAGCCTATTTTAAAGGTTTTTTTTTTCGAGTTGGTAAAAAAAAATGTATGTGATTCTTCAGGCGTCGCTCACACCACCAATCCAATAGAAAATTATTATTTTTACACCATTCTTGAGCGAATTGCAGGTAGGTTTGACTGTCCAATCTTCCAGCATTGGAGCAAATAAAGAGTGTGGCAGAACACATTTTAATACAATAATGTTTACTAACGATAAATTTAATAACTCTATCTATTAAAAAACCGCATCAAAATCCGTTGCGTAGTTTTAAAGATCTAAGCATACATAGGGACGGGCAGACAGCGAAGCGACTTGGTTTTATACTATGTAGTGATAATAATTTACCGTACCTAACCATAACATTTACAAACAAGTCCAGAAACCGCCAAACCATAGCAAAGTTCTCTGCAAATTCCCGCAAGCAACGTACAAACAACAGACTGTCAACATGGGAACAAGTCAAAGGGCAAACGTCACAACAGGTATATCTCGCCCCGGTTCACACCGACTAATAGCCGCTTGTTTTGCCGACGCTACGTCCGACAGCATTTCAGTACGATCGGCACAATTGAGTACACTGCTGACGTTACTTGTCTGTGATCTGTCTCTTCTACCAAGCATTATGTAGGGAACTATTTAAGGGCCTATGTTGAAAAATAGTTGAAGCTATGGAGGCGTGGCTTAGTCGCGCGCGTCCCGCGCGGGGCGTGCTCCCCCCGAGTGTTCCCGCGAAATTCAAAACACCTACACTAATTCTGATTTTGCGCTAGTTTGGTAAATAAAGTAGATTTAAATATCGAAGTCATTACTTTCGGATTCAATACAAAGTACGAAACAAATAACAAATTATACTATATAATCCTGGAAGCCCCCCACCGAAAGGTCAATTGATCTCCCCGAAGGAGTCCCGATGGCGGCGGGTGGTCTATGGCGAGTTTTTCCCTCTCCCCCCCGTGTCTATGGGAAAAATCTGACATTTCAAAAATCCAAGATGGCGGCCGAGTTGGGATGATTGAGTTTTTCGTTTTCCGCTCTATACGCGATATCGGTGTCGTTTTCGGATAACTCTGGCACGCTCTTTGCGATTGCGTTGTGTAAAATTGAAAAAACAAGATGGCCGCCGAGATATTTGCGTTTGAAAATTTTCATTTTTCGAGGTGTCTCTGCGGGGTCGCGGCGTGGTGATTTTCTCGTTTTTTTTTCGATATTTTTTCTCTATGGGCTCGGGTATGTCCTCAATTTTGTGGTCAAGGGTTTTTTTTTTTTTTCAACAAGATGGCGGACTCCCTGGCGGCCATTTTGTAAAATCAACGAAAATTGGCTTTTTTCGAGGCATTTTTTTCTTACGTTGGCAACATTTGAGCGGGTCACTTTGTATCAGGCGATTGTGGAGCTCGGCTGCGAGTGTTGCCAGGTTGAGTTTTTTTTTTTCGGTTATACATTTTTTTCGACTTTTCATTCAAAAATGTGAAAAGTAGAAGGAGAAATATTTTTGATTAAAAAATCGCATGAGAATGTCGGCTGGCAATGTCGTAATGACATTTGACTATTTTTGTCGATGGCAACTTGCGACAATGGCGCCCGGATTTTTTTTTTTGTTTTACGAAAATTCGATTAGAGCGCCCGAAGGAGCGATGGGGGGTGAATGTCATGTATGAGGGATATTGTCGGTTTGCATCCGTGTCTATGGGAAAAATCTGACATGTCCAAAATTCAAGATGGCGGCCGAGCTGACTTGGCCAACTTTTCTTTTTATCAGGGCGCTTACCCAAGATTGGTGTCGTTTTCGGATAATTTTAGAACGAGTGTTACGATGAAATTGAAAAAAAATGGAAAAACAAGATGGCCGCCGAGATATTTGAAATTGAATTTATGGAATTTTCGAGGTGTCTTTGCAGGGTCGTGATGTGATGGTTTTTGTCCTTTTCTTGGACTTTTTTTTTCGATCTGCTTGGATATATTCTCAATTTTGCCAATTGGGATTGTTTTTTTTTTTTCAACAAAATGGCGGACCCCGTGGAGGCCTTAATGTAAAAAGCTCTGAAAATCGCGTTTTTCGAGTTGAAATACTACGAGGTTGGCAACATTTGAGCAGAATTCGTTGTTTTTGGCGGTTGTAGGGCTCAGTCGGGAGTGTTGCCAGGCTCAGTTTTTTTTTGCCTTGTCCATACATTTTTTTGGACTTTTCATTCAAAAAGTTGAAAAGTAGAAGGAGAAACATTTTTGATGAAAAAATCACCCTGGACGATTTGTTGCGGTCGTCGTAATGACATTTGATCATTTTCATCAGAAAAAACTGGCAACACTGGCGCCAGGATTTTTTTTTTCACTTTTCTCACATTTCGTATAGCACAGCCAAATGTATTGGTGAGAGGTAATAAAAATGTATAGAAGAATTGCTTGATTCAGTATGGTGACTATGGGAAAAATATGAAGTTTGAAAATTTCAAAATGGCGCCCGAACTGCGATTATCAACTTTTTTTTTTGTTATGGCATCTACCCAATATTGGTGTCGTTTACGGTCAATTTCAGGACGACTGCTACGATAAAATTGAAAAAAGTTGGAAAAACAAGATGGCCGCCGAGATATTTGTGTTTGAAATTTTTCATTTTTCGAGGTGTCTTTGCCGGGTCGCAGCGCGGTGATTTTTTTGTTGTTTTTTCAATATTTTTTGTCTATCGGCTCGACTGTATCCTCAATTATGATGTCAAAGATTGTTTTTTTTTTTCGACAAGATGGCGGACCCCGTGGCTGACATTTAGTGAAATGTGCGAAAAAATGCATTTTTCGAGGTGAGATATTTTAAGGTTGGCAACATTTGAGCGGGTCACTTTGTTTTTGGCGGTTGTAGAACTTGATCTACAGTGTTGCAAGGTTTTGTTGATTTTTTCCTTGTCCATACATTTTTTTGAACTTTTCATTCAAAAATATGAAAAGTAGAAGGAGAAATATTTTTGATTAAAAAATGACTGAAAACGATTTATCGCAGTTGTAGTAATGACATTTGACTATTTTTGTCCGAATAAACTGGCAACACGGGCGTCAGGATTTTTTTTTCTATTTTCACACATTTCGAATAGCTCAGCCAAAAGTATTGGTAGGGGGTGATAATAATGTATGGTCAAATTGCTTGATTCAACATGGTCGTTATAGGAAAAATATTTAATGTTAGTGTTGCCATACATAAAAAATACATTTTCATACAAAGGTATTTATTGCAACGAATATTTAATTTTGAGTGGGTTGGCATCATTTGACGTCGTTGTAATGAATGAGGCGTTTATAGGTATTAATAGTTTTCTTATTTTGTAAAAAAATAATTCAGTGTTGCCATACAAAAAATAATAATTTTCATAGAAACGTATTTTTGTCTTAATACATGGTCCGTTACATTCGCCCCCCTTTGGATCTTCTTATAGGGGGCCGCCTCAGCAGTGGCTCACGGAGTGACCTTGTATCGAACATTATTATTATTATTTATTATTTATTATACTATATAATCCTGGAAGCCCCCCACCAAAAGGTCAATTGATCTCCCCGAAGGAGTCCCGATGGCGGGGGGTCGTCTATGGCGAGTTTCCATCTCTCCCCCCCGTGTCTATGGGAAAAATCTGACATTTCAAAAATCCAAGATGGCGGCCGAGTTGGGATGATTGACTTTTTCGTTTTCCGCTCTATACGCGATATCGGTGTCGTTTTCGGATAACTTGAGCGCGTTCTTTGCGAGTACGTAGGGTGAAATTGGAAAAACAAGATGGCCGCCGAGATATTTGCGTTTGAAATTTTTCATTTTTCGAGGTGACTTTGCGGGGTCGCGGCGTGGTGATTTTTTTGTGTATTTTTTGTTATTTTTTCTCTATGTGCTCGGGTATGTCCTCAATTTTGTTGTCGAGGATTGTTTTTTTTTTTTCAACAAGATGGCGGACTCCGTGGCGGCCATTTTGTAAAATCAACGAAAATTGTCATTTTTCCAGGCGAATTTTTCTTCTGTTGGCAACATTTGAGCGGGTCACTTTGTATAAGGCGGTTGTGGAGCTCGGCTGCGAGTGTTGCCAGGTTGAGTTTTTTTTTTTTCGGTAATACATTTTTTTGGACTTTTCATTCAAAAATGTGAAAAGTAGAAGGAGAAATATTTTTGATTAAAATATCGCATGAGAATATCGGCTAGCAATGTCGTAATGACATTTGACTATTTTCGTCGCTGGCAACTCGCAACAATGGCGCCCGGATTTTTTTTTTTGTTTTACGAAAATTCGATTGGAGCGCCCGAAGGAGCGGTGGGGGGTGAATGTCATGTATGAGGGATATTGTCGGTTTGCATCCGTGTCTATGGGAAAAATCTGACATGTCCAAAATTCAAGATGGCGGCCGAGCTGACTTGGCCAACTTTTTTTTTTATCAGGGTGCTTACCCAAGATTGGTGTCGTTTTCGGATAATTTCAGGGCGAGTGTTATGATAAAATTGGAAAAAGTTGGAAAAACAAGATGGCCGCCGAGATATTTCAAATTGAATTTTTGGAATTTTCGAGGTGTCTTTGCAGGGTCGTGATGTGATGGTTTTTGTCTTTTTGTGTGACTTTTTTTTTTCGATCTGCTTGGATATATTCTCAATTTTGCCAATTGGGTTTTTTTTTTTTTTTTCATAAAAATGGCGGACCCCGGTGAGGCCTTAATGTAAAAAGCTCTGAAAATCGCGTTTTTCGAGTTGAAATACTACGAGGTTGGCAACATTTGAGCAGATTTCGTTGTTTATGGCGGTTGTAGGGCTCAGTCGAGAGTGTTGCCAGGTTCAGTTTTTTTTTGCCTTGTCCATACTTTTTTTTGAACTTTTCATTCAAAAAGTTGAAAAGTAGAAGGAGAAACATTTTTGATGAAAAAATCACCCTGTACGATTTGTTGCGGTCGTCGTAATGACATTTGATCATTTTCATCAGAAAAAACTGGCAACACTTGCGCCAGGATTTTTTTTTTCACTTTTCTCACATTTCGTATAGCACAGCCAAATGTATTGGTGAGAGGTAATAATAATGTATGGAACAATTGCTTGATTCAGTATGGTGACTATGGGAAAAATATGAAGTTTGAAAAATTCAAAATGGCGCCCCAACTGCGATTATCAACTTTTTTTTTTGTTATCGCACCTACCCAATATTGGTGTTGTTTTCGGTCAATTTCAGGACGACTGCTACGATAAAATTGAAAAAAGTTGGAAAAACAAGATGGCCGCCGAGATATTTGTGTTTGAAAATTTTCATTTTTCGAGGTGTCTTTGCCGGGTCGCAGCGCGGTGATTTTTTTGTTGTTTTTTCGATATTTTTCGTCTATCGGCTCGGGTGTATCCTCAATTATGATGTCGAGGATTGTTTTTTTTTTCGACAAGATGGCGGACCCCATGGCTGACATTTAGTGAAATGTGCGAAAAATTGCATTTTTCGAGGTGAGATTTTTTGAGGTTGGCGACATTTTAGCGGGTCACTTTGTTTTTGGCGGTTGTAGGACTTGATTTTCAGTGTTGCCAGGTTTTGTTGATTTTTTCCTTGTCCATACATTTTTTTGAACTTTTCATTCAAAAATATGAAAAGTAGAAGGAGAAATATTTTTGATTAAAAAATGACTGAAAACGATTTATCGCAGTTGTAGTAATGACATTTGACTATTTTTGTCCGAATAAACTGGCAACACGGGCGACAGGATTTTTTTTTCTATTTTCACACATTTCGAATAGCTCAGCCAAAAGTATTGGTAGGGGGTGATAATAATGTATGGTCAAATTGCTTGATTCAACATGGTGGTTATAGGAAAAATATTTAATGTTAGTGTTGCCATACATAAAAAATACATTTTCATACAAAGGTATTTATTGCAAAGAATATTTAATTTTGAGTGGGTTGGCATCATTTGACGTCGTTGTAATGAATGACGCGTTTATAGGTATTAATAGTTTTCTTATTTTGTAAAAAAATTGTTCAGTGTTGCCATACAAAAAATAATAATTTTCATAGAAACGTATTTTTGTCTTAATACATGGTCCGTTACATTCGCCCCCCTTTGGAGCTTCTTATAGGGGGCCGCCTCAGCAGTGGCTCACGGAGTGACCTTGTATCGAACATTATTATTATTATATTATACTATATAATCCTGGAAGCCCCCCACCGAAAGGTCAATTGATCTCCCCGAAGGAGTCCCGATGGCGGTGGGTGGTCTATGGCGAGTTTTTCCCTCTCCCCCCCGTGTCTATGGGAAAAATCTGACATTTCAAAAATCCAAGATGGCGGCCGAGTTGGGATGATTGAGTTTTTCGTTTTCCGCTCTATACCCGATATCGGTGTCGTTTTCGGATAACTTGAGCACGCTCTTTGCGATTACGTTGTGTAGAATTGGAAAAACAAGATGGCCGCCGAGATATTTGCGTTTGAAAATTTTCATTTTTCGAGGTGACTTTGCGGGGTCGCGGCGTGGTGATTTTTTTGTGTATTCTTTGATATTTTTTCTCTATGGGCTCGGGTATGTCCTCAATTTTGTGGTCAAGGGTTTTTTTTTTTTTTTCAACAAGATGGCGGACTCCCTGGCGGCCATTTTGTAAAATCAACGAAAATTGGCATTTTTCGAGGCATTTTTTTCTTACGTTGGCAACATTTGAGCGGGTCACTTTGTATAAGGCGATTGTGGAGCTCGGCTGCGAGTGTTGCCAGGTTGAGTTTTTTTTTTTTCGGTCATACATTTTTTTCGACTTTTCATTCAAAAATGTGAAAAGTAGAAGGAGAAATATTTTTGATTAAAAAATCGCATGAGAATGTCGGCTGGCAATGTCGTAATGACATTTGACTATTTTTGTCGATGGCAACTTGCGACAATGGCGCCCGGATTTTTTTTTTTGTTTTACGAAAATTCGATTAGAGCGCCCGAAGGAGCGATGGGGGGTGAATGTCATGTATGAAGGATATTGTCGGTTTGCATCCGTGTCTATGGGAAAAATCTGACATGTCCAAAATTCAAGATGGCGGCCGAGCTGACTTGGCCAACTTTTCTTTTTATCAGGGCGCTTACCCAAGATTGGTGTCGTTTTCGGATAATTTTAGGACGAGTGTTACGATGAAATTGAAAAAAAATGGAAAAACAAGATGGCCGCCGAGATATTTGAAATTGAATTTATGGAATTTTCGAGGTGTTTTTGCAGGGTCGTGATGTGATGGTTTTTGTCCTTTTCTTTGACTTTTTTTTTTCGATCTGCTTGGATATATTCTCAATTTTGCCAATTGGGACTGTTTTTTTTTTTCAACAAAATGGCGGACCCCGTGGAGGCCTTAATGTAAAAAGCTCTGAAAATCGCGTTTTTCGAGTTGAAATACTACGAGGTTGGCAACATTTGAGCAGATTTCGTTGTTTATGGCGGTTGTAGGGCTCAGTCGAGAGTGTTGCCAGGTTCAGTTTTTTTTTGCCTTGTCCATACTTTTTTTGGACTTTTCATTCAAAAAGTTGAAAAGTAGAAGGAGAAACATTTTTGATGAAAAAATCACCCAAGACGATTTGTTGCGGTCGTCGTAATGACATTTGATCATTTTCATCCGAAAAAACTGGCAACACTTGCGCCAGGATTTTTTTTTTCACTTTTCTCACATTTCGTATAGCACAGCCAAATGTATTGGTGAGAGGTAATAATAATGTATGGAAGAATTGCTCGATTCATTATGGTGATTATGGGAAAAATATAAAGTTTGAAAAATTCAAAATGGCGCCCGAACTGCGATTATCAACTTTTTTTTTGTTATCGCATCTACCCATTATTGGTGTCGTTTTCGGTCAATTTCAGGACGACTGCTACGATAAAATTGAAAAAAGTTGGAAAAACAAGATGGCCGCCGAGATATTTGTGTTTGAAATTTTTCATTTTTCGAGGTGTCTTTGCCGGGTCGCAGCGCGGTGATTTTTTTGGTTGTTTTTTCGATATTTTTTGTCTATCGGCTCGGGTGTATCCTCAATTATGATATCAAAGATTGTTTTTTTTTTCGACAAGATGGCGGACCCCGTGGCTGACATTTAGTGAAATGTGCGAAAAAATGCATTTTTCGAGGCGAGATATTTTGAGGTTGGCAACATTTGAGCGGGTCACTTTGTTTTTGGCGGTTGTAGAACTTGATCTACAGTGTTGCAAGGTTTTGTTGATTTTTTCCTTGTCCATACATTTTTTTGAACTTTTCATTCAAAAATATGAAAAGTAGAAGGAGAAATATTTTTGATTAAAAAATGACTGAAAACGATTTATCGCAGTTGTAGTAATGACATTTGACTATTTTTCTCTGAATAAACTGGCAACACGGGCGACAGGATTTTTTTTTCTATTTTCACACATTTCGAATAGCTCAGCCAAAAGTATTGGTAGGGGGTGATAATAATGTATGGTCAAATTGCTTGATTCAACATGGACGTTATAGGAAAAATATTTAATGTTAGTGTTGCCATACATAAAAAATACATTTTCATACAAAGGTATTTATTGCAACGAATATTTAATTTTGAGTGGGTTGGCATCATTTGACGTCGTTGTAATGAATGAGGCGTGTTGAATGTTTAAAATTCCCGCCTTATGTTTTTCTTGTAATGGCTACCTATATTATTTTTCTATTAAGTTGGTAACTCTGTTCTCTCTCCGTGGTAGTGGTATTGCGCCGGCTATGTAAAGTGTTCTTTTATTTCTATTTCATTAAAACTTTGCTAATTAATCAGTATTTCAATTAATAATTCAATAGGTTAAGGGCCCAGAAGCCCATTGAAAGTGTAGTGCTAAAAACTTATAACAAAGTGAAAGTGACAATCGTAAATACCGGTGGACGTAACCTCGAAACAACGTGGTCGTATTCAACAAGTTTTATGATTGAATTTAGTGAACAGTTTTCAGTGTTTTCTAATAAGAATGACGTCAAATAGTGGACTGGCATTGATAGAAAAATTAAGGGGCCGAGAAAACTATGCGACGTGGCGTTTCGCAGTTAAAACCTACCTAGAACATGAGGAGTTATGGGAATGTGTTGTGGGCAGTGACGGTGACGGCGAATCCACTCTTGACAAGAAAAAAGACACAAAAGCGAGATCAAAAATCATATTACTTGTTGATCCTATTATTTACGTTCACATACAAGACGCCAGCACAGCAAAAGAAGTATGGGAAAACCTTTCCCGCGCTTTTGATGACTCTGGGCTGACACGCCGAGTTGGGCTGCTGCGTGACCTGTGCAATACCACACTTGAAGGATGCGTGAATGTCGAAGAATACGTGAGCAAGATTATAACAACAGCACATAAATTGAGGAATATTGGCTTTCAAGTCGATGATGAGTGGCTCGGCACCATGCTACTCTCCGGTCTACCTGAGTCATATAAGCCTATGATAATTGCTATTGAAAGTTCAGGCATGAAAATTAGTTCTGACTCTGTGAAAGCAAAACTCCTGCAAGATGTTAAGCATAATGAAAGTGATTCAACGGCTCTTGCTGCAAGTCAGAAATTTCAGAACAAATCTAAAAGCTTTTCCAAAGGTCCACGCTGCTTTAGTTGTAACAAGTATGGACACATAAGTACAGAATGTAAAACTAAAAAGCAACAGAAAAGAAAAACACAAGAAAGTAAAAGCAGCTCGCACTATGCTGCTGTATTTGTTGCTTCTGCAAGTTATGGTGATACTTGGTATGTTGACTCGGGAGCATCTGTTCACATGACTAAACATATTGAAATGCTTAAAGAAGTCACAGCCCCATCAGTAAAGAGCATTAAAGTAGCTGACAACAAAGTGTTACCTGTACAAAGCTCCGGTGAATTATGCCTAAATGTATATGATGAAAAAGGTGAAGAAAATGAGATTTTGTTCAAAAATGTTCTGTATGTGCCTGGACTAGCAACAAACCTGCTGTCAGTAAGTCAGATAATAAAAAATGGTGGCCAAGTAAAATTTGATGAGTCGGGCTGCATTATCACAAACAGTAAGAATGTGGTGGTAGCAACTGCAAGCTTAATAAATAACATGTATCAACTGAATATGCCTGGAGGCTTTGCATGCATGTCTGATATTGTTGAGCAAGACGATTTCCTGTGGCACCAAAGGATGGCTCATCTGAATTTTGAAAGTTTGAAGAAAATGAATGAAAATACAGACGGTGTAACTTTATCACAAGAGAATAATGACATTCAGTGTTTAACATGTCATGAAGGTAAGCAGACACGTCTACCATTTAAAAGTCAAGGCTCTCAAAGTGATGGTCCTCTACAGTTGATACACTCAGACGTATGCGGAGCAATGGAGACCGCATCATTGGGCGGAGCCAGATACTTCTTGACTTTTCTGGATGATTTTACAAAGAAGGTATTTGTGTATATTCTAAATAACAAGTCAGAAGTCTTTGAGAAATTCAAAGAATTTAAAAGTCTTGCCGAGAATCAGTTGAACTGCCGCATAAAAGTCCTCAGATCAGACAATGGACTTGAGTATGTGAATAAGAACTTCTCGAATTTCCTGAAAGGCGCTGGAATCATACATCAGACCAGCACACCATACACACCACAACAGAATGGTAAAGCTGAGAGACTTAACAGAACACTTGTAGAGCGAGCCAAGTGTATGCTGCTGAATGCTAAGCTCTCAACACGCTATTGGGCAGAAGCGATCCTTACTGCTGCCTATGTAATCAACCGTTCTCCGACGAAGTCTCTATCTTATAAAACACCGGAAGAGATGTGGTCCGGCAAGAAGCCAAATGTCAGCCATATGAGAACATTTGGATGTGATGCCATGGTTCACCAGCCAAAAGAAAGACGCAAGAAGTGGGACAGCAAAGCCCAAAGAATGACTTTTATAGGATACTGTGAGAACACAAAGGGGTACCGTTTTATAATACCTAACTCGAAAACTGTTGTGAAAAGCAGGGATGCTGTGTTTCTTGAGTCTACAGTTAAGAGAGACTATGTTCCTGTGGAGTTGACAGAAGAGACCCCGAGCTCCCTCAATAGAGAAGGTGAGGAAAGTGCAGGAACTACGACTGATGAATCCTTTGATACAGTCACTGAAGTCAGTACACACTCAGATAGTGACTATGTACCTGATGAGACCATCACGCCTGAACCTGTAAGAAAAATAACATTAAGACCTAGAAATAAAGGTGAAAAAGGAAAAGAAATTACTTACCTCTGCAGTGCTGAAGAACTATGTCCAAATGAAGTTCCTGAAACATATGAAGAAGCATTAAACTCAAAGGATGCAAAGAAATGGATGAATTCTATTGAAGAAGAACTTACAGCTCATAACAAGAATGGTACGTGGACGTTGGTAGAGAAACCCTCAAATGCAAAGGTCATCGGATGCAAGTGGGTGTTCCGGATCAAGGAGGAGCCAACAGGTCTGCGCTACAAGTCAAGGCTGTGTGCAAAAGGCTTTGCACAAACCAAAGGTATTGACTACCAATAAACCTTTGCTCCTACTGCAAGGTATGACTCCATCCGCTTGTTATTATCTGAAGCTGTTCAGCATAATTTTAAAATAGTTCAACTTGATACAAAAACTGCATTCCTTTATGGTGATCTGGAGGAGAACATCTACATGTCAGTTCCTGAAGGCATATCTTGTGAACCAAATATGGTATGTAAGCTCAATAAATCTCTTTACGGGCTAAAACAAGCACCCAGGTGTTGGAACACGAAATTCGACTCAGTGCTCAGAAAGTTTGGACTGGTTAACAGCGAGTCTGACCAATGTGTATATATTGGTGAAGTCAATGGATCTACATGCTATCTTTGTATATATGTCGATGATGGACTAATCTTCTCTAAAAGTAAATCTGTACTAATAGACATAATAAATGAATTGCAGAAGTCATTTGAAGTGAAAGCGTGCCCACTCAGCAACTTTGTTGGCATGGAGATAGAACTGTCTGACCGCTATATATTTATCCATCAGAAGAAATATATAGATCGACTACTAAATAAATTTGATATGACTGAAGCTAACCCGAACTCCGTTCCAGTAGACCCCCATGTAAAGTTGGAGAAGGGCGACAAGGACAAGGAGCCGGAGAAGAACATCCCATACCGTGAGGCAGTTGGCTCCCTGATGCACCTCGCGACAGTAAGCCGCCCTGACATTATGTTTGCAGTTAGCCTGGTGAGTCGATTTTTAAATTGTTATAACAACAGTCATTGGAACGCTGTCAAGAAAATTTTCAAATATCTGAAAGAAACAAGTGACCAAGGACTGTGCTATACAAAATCACCTGAACCATGTGATGCGATTGGGTACAGCGACTCGGATTTTGCCAATGATCCCAATACGAGACGATCGGTTACGGGATATGTATTCATCAAAAACGGTGCTGCAGTGACCTGGTCCAGCCAGAGACAGCAAACAGTGGCCTTGTCCACGACCGAGGCCGAATTCATGGCTGCCTGTGCGGCCACCAAGGAAGCCATATGGGTGAAACAATTATTAAGTGATCTCTGTGACTATAAACAAAAGACTGTGTGCTTACATCTAGACAATCAAAGTGCAATAAGTGTAATTAAAAATATTAATTTCCATAAGAGATGTAAACATATTGATATAAAGTATCATTTCATAAAAGAAAAATACTATGCCAAAGTGATAGATTTGAAATATGTTAGTAGCAATGACCAATTTGCAGACATATTCACAAAGCCTCTGAACAAGGCAAAATTTTGTCATTTGAGAGAAAAGATAGGAGTTGTAACCCATCCTATGTAAATTTAAACTAAATATTTTTATTTAAAGTCTTAGTTAAATCTCAGATTGAGTATAAGATAAGACCTGCTGTATTTTAGTTATTTTGTTTTCCTGTTGTTTATAAAACTTGATATTTAAGAAGGCAATAATTTAGAGGGAGTGTTGAATGTTTAAAATTCCCGCCTTATGTTTTTCTTGTAATGGCTACCTATATTATTTTTCTATTAAGTTGGTAACTCTGTTCTCTCTCTGTGGTAGTGGTATTGCGCCGGCTATGTAAAGTGTTCTTTTATTTCTATTTCATTAAAACTTTGCTAATTAATCAGTATTTCAATTAATAATTCAATAAGGCGTTTATAGGTATTAATAGTTTTCTTATTTTGTAAAAAAATAATTCAGTGTTGCCATACAAAAAATAATAATTTTCATAGAAACGTATTTTTGGTACGTATATGGTCCGTTACATTCGCCCCCCTTTGGAGCTTCTTATAGGGGGCCGCCTCAGCAGTGGCTCACGGAGTGACCTTGTATCGAACAATTTAAACACAGCTTTTACCTAATCCCACCACTGAATGACGCAATTGTTCTCCATGAAGGGGTCGAGAAGGCGGAGAGTCGTCTATGGCGGGTTTTTTACTCTTCCCCTCGTGTCTATGGTAAAAATCTGACATTTCAAAAATCCAAGATGGCGGCCGAGTTGAGATGATTGAGTTTTTCGTTTTCCGCTCTATACCCGATATCGGTGTCGTTTTCGAATAAATTTGGTGCGTTCTTTGCGATTACGTTGTGCAAAATTGAAAAAACAATATGGCCGCCGAGATATTTGCGTTTTAAAATTTTCATTTTTCGAGGTGCTTTAGCGGGGTCGCGGTATGGTGATTTTTTTGTTGTTTTTTCGTTTTTTTTATCTATAGGCTCGGATATGTCCTCAATTTTGTCTTTCGGGTTTGATTTTTTTTTCAACAAGATGGCGGACTTCTTGGCGGCCATTTTTTAAAATCAACGAAAATTTGCATTTTTCCAGGCAAATTTTTCTGCAAAAAAATTGAAAAAACAAGATGGCCGACGAGTTGACATTGCTAACTTTTTTTATTAGCGCATTTATCCACGATTGGTGTCATTTTCGGATAATTTTGGGTAGACTATTACGATTAAATTTAAAAAAGTTGGAAAAACATGATGACAGCCGAAATATTTTAAAATGAATTTTTGGCATTTTCGAGGTGTCTGCGGGTTTAGACTTTTTTTTGATTGGCTTGTATATATCCTCAATTTTTCCACTTGGGATTGGTTTTTTATTCAACAAGATGGCCGCAATGGGGTCCTGCGGCCATATTGTAAGACGCTCTAAAAATTTCGAGTTGACTTTTTTCTGTTAGCAACTTTTGAATGGGTATAAGGAAGTTAGGATAGAATAGCCTTGACGACGACCTTGCAAAATCTAACAGAGCTGTCAGAAAATATAGGTATGTTAGGTCAGGTTTGAACCGCACCATCGAAAACCCGAACTGCTGCTAGAAAATGCAGGAGGTTTACGTTAGTGAACTGTGATCCCACAAATAAGACTCTCTGCCAGAAAAATGGAGGTACTTTTGGCTAGGTTAGTTTTGAACTTTGACTTCACAAAACCAAACCACAGCCAGGAAAAACCGAACCTCTGCTAGAAAGTGCAGGTAGGTTAGGTTAGGGTTGAACTGTTATCTCCCACATCAGAACCGCTGCCAGAAAAATTAGATTTATTAACAGGTTAGATTTGAACCGTGACATCAAAAATCCAAACTGCTGCTAGAAATTGCAGATAGGTTAGGTTAGGGTTAGGGTTGAACAAATCCGAACCGATGCAAGAGAAGTGGAGGTAGTTAAGGTAAGGTTAGGTTTGAATTGTTACCTCGCAAAACTGAACCGCTACTTGAAAAGTGCAGGTAGTTTAGTTTTGAACTGCGATCTCACAAGACGGAACTGCTTCCAAAAAGTGCAGGTTAGGATAGCTTTGAACTGCGACCTTGCAAAATGTAACAGCTACCAGGAAAGTACAGGTAGGTTAGGTTAAGTTTGAACTACGACCTCATAAAACCGAACCGAACCGTTGCCAGAAAACTAGAGGTTAGCTTAGGTTTGAACTGTGACTTCACAAAACCAAACCACAGCTAGAAAAAATCCGAACCACTGCTGGAAAGTTAAGATAGGTTAGGTTAGGGTTGAACCGAGTCCCCATAAAACGGAACTGCTGCCTAACAGTGCAGGTTAGTGAGTATAGGATTGAACTGCGACCTTTCAAAATCTAACAGCTTCCCGAAAAGGTGAACGGAGGTTAGGTTAGATTTGAACCGTTTTCTCGGAAATCCAAACTGCTGCTAGAAAGTGCCGGTAGGTTAGGTTAGGGTTGAACAAATCGGAACCGACGCTAGAAAAGTGGAGACAGTTTCTTAGCTTGGGTAATTGAGGTCCTTGCGTGCGGATACACCTCGACTCATTGGGATCTATTGTGTAATTACCCCTCCCAATGCAGCTAATCCATTGCCTCTTCCACCTTCACTAATGAGTTAATGATGGAGTGCAGTGGTAGTGCTTTGAAATCCCCTGGTTCAGGGTATCCGACGCCTAGGAGTTTCATTCTGAGGGAGACAGTTTAGGTTGGGTTAGGTTTGAATTGCGACCTCGCAAAACTGAACCGCTATCTGAAAACTCAAATAGGTTAGTTTTGAACTGCGACCTTACAAAACCAAACACCAGCCAGAAAAACACGAACCTCTGCTATAAAGTGCATGTAGCTTAGCTAGGCTACATTTTAAATGCGATCTCACAAACCCGAACCGCTATAATAAAAAAGCCTTATGGAAAAACATTTTTTGCTTCGGTATAAATCTATTTCGTATTCGGTATACTGCCAGAATAGTAGAGATGGTTAAGGTCCGGTTTGACCTTATAAAACCAAATCGCGGCCTGAAAAGTGCAGGTAGGATTTGTTAATCAAACCCCTCAAAACCAAACCGCTGTCAGAAAAATCCATGTAGGAGGTTAGGTTAGGTTTGAATTGTGACTTGACTTGACTGTGACAAAAACCAGCCACAGCCATAAAATCCGAACCGCTGCTAGAAAATTCAAGTAGGTTAGGTTTGGCTTGAACTGCGACTTCGCAAAATCTAACAGTTGCCTGAAAAAGGGGTTAGGTTAGATTTGAACCGTGACATCGAGAATCCAAACTGCTGCTAGAAAGTGCAGATAGGTTAGGTAGGTTAGATTTGAACAAATCCGAACCGATGCATAAAAGTGGAGATAGGTTAGGTTAGGTTTGAATTGCGACCTCGCAAAACTGAACCACTACCTGAAAACTGCACGTAGGTTAGTTTTGAACTACGACCTCACAAAACAAAGCAACAGGCAGAAAAAAATGAACCTCTGCTATTATAAAGTGCATGTACCTCTATACCTCTTTACCCGACTTCATCCCAATCGGTCTATTGGTTGTAGCGTGAAGAGGTAGCAGATAGACAGACAGATATTAATTAGTGTGGAATACATCCATACCGCAGAATATTTAATAGTACTACATACAGAATTTGTTTCATCCGGGGATGGAGAGTGGATCACTGGCCCGCGTAGTTGGTAGGTACACACACATTTACAAGTGTACAGACGTCCTCGCACGCACACAGACGACCTCGCGCGCAAATATTGACACTTCATTCCAAATCATCTATAAGCGGTTAATGGTGCTGGTCGCACATAGATTAATACAACTAGCAAATAATTAATTGAACACATTGTAGCGACTGTTTTTTAACCCCAATAAATGAAAATAATAATAAATTGGTAACATTTTAATTCATTACGATCTCACAAACCCGAACCGCTACCATAAAAAAGCCTTTTGGCAAAATCTTAGCGTCGGTATTACGCGAGCTGCTCGCAGCTCGCGCACCCACTCGGCACCTAGTTTATATATACCTACACAAACATTAGAAGCGAATATTTTATTTTTTTCATTTTAGTGGGATATAAAATTAATTCATTAATTTAAATTTAATATCTGTGATTAACAGGGATCGGAAATTCGGATACACATTTACCCAGAGTTTGACCGCGTGAACGGTATGGGGCCGGACTCAATTTAATGTTCCTATAAAAAGTCCCGGGAATCCCGGAATTTCGAAATTTAGTGTATGCCTTGGTAGGTATACAGTCATAGTTATGAACTAAACATGTTTAAGTATTTTAAGTGTAGGACCCAATTATGAAAAAGTCTTCAAATAACTAATTCCGTGTGACCTATCTCTCTAGGCCATACGTACAACCGGTACTGCCTAAATCGGCATGGCCAGTACCTATACTACTACTACTACTACTACTGCCTATTTGATCACGAGAGGGTTTAGGCTATAGTCCCCACGCGGGCCCAGTGCGGATTGGGGACTTCACACACCTATACTAACATAGTCACAAAATAAAGTTGATGTGAGCATCTCAATTACCTTCGTGATTATAAAGATACACGTAGGTACAATGTTTTGTACATTTGCTTGATAGCCCAAATACATACCTATTATTTTATTACCTATTCATATGTGAAAATATTGCAGTTCCAATATTATTACAAAGGTACATATGCGTATTGAGTAGATAACCTCCTTTTTTGAAGTCATTTAATTATTCTCATTACAAAATCTTATTCATTTAAAAAATCAGGTAGATATTGAATATATTCTGTAATTAACAGGAATCAGAAATTCGGATACACATTTACCCAAAGTTTAACCGCGTGAACGGTATGGGGCCGGACTCAGTTTTTATTTGCCTATTAATATTCTCGGCATTTCCGGGATTCGTAAATTTAGTAACCAGGCCTCGAAATAGCTTATTTAGGTATGTATATACATTTATTTATTATAATTACTAGCCGATACCCGCGAACTTCGTCCCGCGTAGACTTAGAATTTGCGTACCCGATGACACACACAGACTACACATACAGACAATTATAGTTATAGAAGTATTGAAAAATTGGTTTGCCCCGTGGAAAACCCATTCCCGTGGAAATATCGGAATAAAAAGTATCTTATGTTATTGCGGGGCCTCAAACTATCAAATTTCATCCAAATCGGTCCACTCGTTGCGACGTGAATTAAGAGCAAACAAACAAACACATTTATAATATTAGTATGGATTTTTAGTGTAGGAATTATGAAAATCTTCAAATAACGAATTCCGTGGGACGGTCTACCTCGGCCATACGTACAACCGATATGGCCTAAATGGGCATGTTCTCTAGAATACAAAAAAAAAGTAGTTGTCACCCCCCAAGAGTAAGAGGGGGAGCTACGACGTAACAAAGATGGCGGCTGGGCCTTTTCTACTAGCATTATTTCTTGGTAACTACTGGACCGATTTTATCAAATAAGGTGTCATATGAAAGGTAATATAATGTAGATTGTTTGTTGTCTATATTTAGTCACGCAAAGTTAATATAAAATGAAATATTTATGAAAAATAACATTTTTATGAAAATTGCTTGTTTTCTTGCAGAAATAACTCGATAACTACCAGAATTATCAAATTTTAGTCTAATATAAAAGTTATAGCAAACATTTTTAGATTTTTAATGAATTTCAAATGATTACAATCGACCGGTAAATAACGAAGCAATCCAAGAACAGGACCAAAAATGAGAAATAATCCGGAAGAGCTTATTAGCAGTCAGTGAGTTCAAATAATTATATATAATTTTACATTCGGTTCTAGATGAATGAAATGAATTGAGTTTTGTTTTGGATTGGCTTCAAATGGGTTTCCTTAAAGTCATAATTGATAATAATCAATTTACATATATATAATCTGTGTATATAATAGGCAAAGGTGATTGACTGACGTATCAACGCACAGGCCAAACCCTTAAGGATAGAAACTTGAAATTTCGTACACGTATTCCTCTTATTCTTTATTATTCTTCATATATATATATTATTTACAAGGGCTATTCGGGACGGAGACAAATCTAAAAAATCAAAGATCATCGAAATCGGTTCAGCCGTTCTGCAGTTATAAATGGTGTAACTAACACTATACATATTATAAAACAAAGTCCCCCGCCGCGTCTGTCTGTCAGTCTGGATGTTCACGATAAAGTCAAAAACCTTAAATAGTATAATTTAAATAGTAAATAAAGAGACATGTGAGAATTCAATTCAATTCATTCAATTCAATTAATTGTCAAATAATTTAAATAGTAAATAAAGAGACATGTGAGACTATTAGGAAAATAATTATATCATGAATGTTAAATTGTCATTGCATGATTTATTCTAATGTAAATTTAATATTAAACTTAGTTTTAAGATCAAACCTTGCTGCACCCAAATAGGGTCCATGTTTGTACTGACTACTTATTTTCTAAGAGCTATGTAATACCATGGTTGCCAAGGAATAAATGATTACTGATTACTGATTACCACTGAACGGATTTTAATGCAGTTTTCACTAATAGATAGAGTGGTTTCTAATCCAGCATAACTTGGTCTCTGCTACAAAACAATCCATGAGAATCCAGAGTTCTAAGTAAATTGGAAGGTTAAAAACTCGAAACCCTAGCTAGCTCATTTTGTGCTCTTGACACACACTTGACCGTTTCTTTGAAATCATTAAAATCGTATAAACCTGTTTATTCGGTAATTTAGGTCGGTCGGTTGTAATAATTTGAAATTCATTAAAAATCTAGGAATTTTTCTACAACTTTTATAATAGGTAAAATTCGGTAATCCTATTATCTTTGAAAGAAAACAATAAATTTTCATAAAAATGTTAATTTTCATAAATATTTATTTATTTAAACTTTATTGCACACAGAAAACTTAGTGTACAAAAGGCGGACTTAATGCTTCAAGGCATTCTTTACCAGTCAATCTTTAGGCGAATCAGATTATATTTCATTTTCTATTAACTTGATGTGAACAAATATAAGACAAAAAATAATTTATATTATATTACCTTTCATATTTTCATTTTCTGACACTTTGTTTGATAAAATCAATCGATCCAGTAGTTACCGAGAAATAACGCTAGTAGAAAAATCCTGGCCGCCATCTTTGTTACGTCGTAGCTTCCTCCTGGCCGCCATCTGTGTTACGTCGTAGCTTCCCCCTTCTATATACTATAATAAAAGAGCAGAACCCAGCGTGTCTGTAGATAGAAAGAAAAGTTCAAAAAAAGGAACAGGGGGTCTAAAGATGTATGGTAGACCACAAAACAGCGATTTTTAGAAATCTTTTCTGTCTGTCCTTTTGTGTCCGAAACTACTGAACCGATTTGAATGCAGTTTTCAAGGGTAGATAGAGCATGAGCAATATATAAGCTATGTTTGATTAAAATCGGATGTCGGAAAGAAAACTTATCAGCAATTTTACATTCCACGCAGACGAAGTCGCGGGCAGGAGCTAGTCATAAATAAATGTATAGAAATACTAAAATAAGCTTTTTTGAGGCCTGGTTACTAAATTTAGAAATCCTGGAAATCCCGGGAATTTTAATAGGCAAATAAAAACTGAGTCCGTCCCCTTACCGTTCACGCGGCCAAACTTTAGGTAAATATCTATCTGAATATCTGTTTTATTTTAATTAATACGATTTTGAAATGAGAATAGTTAACCGACTTCACAAAAAGAGGCTATCTACTCAATAGGCATATGTACCTATGTAATAATATTGGAACCGCAATATTTTTACACATGGATAGGTAATAAATAAGAGGTATTTGGGCTATCAAGCAAATGTACAACAGATTGTACCTACACGTATCTTTATACTCAGGAAGGTAAAAGATGCTCACATCGACTTTATTTTGTGAATAGGTAAGTATAGGTACTGACTTTTCACTACTGTTTAGAGTAATGCAGGGGAAAGAAGGCAGATCTAAGTCGAGATAAACAGGTGAGTCCCAAAGATACCAGCTTGTCAATTGCTGGCTTCTTTCTAAATACATAAATTTCATACCTACTTGATTAGGAAATTACATGGCTACCGAGGCCGCGCACAAAGTCAACCATAAATGATAGGTAAGTATTTTTAACTAAAACGACTAGTTCTCCAGTTCATAATCCATTAGCAATATTGAATGCGGTTACACGAATAAATCGTATAAATAAATAAGAAACTTAATTTTGCTTTCTCTCATTCTACCGGCACTTTGCCGTCTTCTTTTTAAACTTTCCCATGCTTACTTCTCTTTATAATCGCGAAATATTGATTACATACGAGCGCGATACGGAGCTGGGATTGTCGAGCACAGGTCCTACTGCAGCGAAGGTTTCTGGCCGACTGGCGTAGAGTGATGCGTATATAGGGACCTTGCACGAAAGAAAGAGATGGCAGCGCGCACGTCGGACGAAATAAAACAACGTAAGCGCCAAAGCCGAATTAAATTAATTGTAATTGATATATATATAAATATTGACATCTAGTATGATCAGTCTTTAGTTAATATAGATGTCTAGTTTTTAAGAAAGTCTCGAAGTCCTTTTCTTTGTCGTTAAGAAGCTTCAAGCACATTAAGATAATAGCAGATGCGACTTCGTGATTTTTTTCTATCGAACAAAATTATCTCAGTCATGTTTTGGCCTTGATCAATCCTTCAAGTATATAATCAATATACACATATCCGAAAATCAGACTCCTAACGTGAGTACTTTACGAGTTCTACGCACCTAAAAATGGGTTTTTTATTTATGTATCCTCTTAAGATAGGAAGGTGCTATTGATCGCGGATTTGCTTACGTTATTGTAGATTTTTTTACCGAGATTTTCACGAACTCAGCTGGCAGGCGTTGAAACTGAACTTCAAGGAGCCAAATTTAAAGTTCAATTTTAGCGCCGTTTTGAAGTTCACTTTATACTACTACTACAGCCTATTTACGTCCCACTGCTGGGCACATGCCTCTTTTCATCACGAGAGGAATTGGACTATAGTCCCCACGCGGACCCAGTGCGGATTGGGGACTTCACACACATTTCTGAATTACTTCACAGATGCGTGCAGGTTTCCTCACGATGTTTTCCTTCACCGAAAAGCTCAGTGGTAAATTCAAATTGAATTTCGCACATAAGTTAACTTAGAGGTGCGAGCTGGAATCGAACCCCCGACCCTCTGCATGAGAGGCGGTAGGTCGAACGAGCGAATCGAGAATCGAGAGCGAATGTAGTGGCCAGAATAATTTTGGCCTCTAGTTTGTAGTTGTAGCTCACAAAAGCCCATTCGTTCTTATCGTGAAGACCGAACGATGGAAGCGATCTATAAGGCCAGATCTTAAAGGAAAGCAAAAGCCAAACCAAATTATTGAAACAAAAAACGTTTCTTTTTCTCCTTTCGTCACAAACTATTTAATTAACAAACAGTAGGGCAACGGATACAAATTCTGTCAATAAAATTATACAGTAGCTAGCAACAAATTATCCTTATCTCACATACGTTCGCAGATAAACGAAAGTTGGGCCCATAAAGCGGTCGTTCGCTATCTCTACTGCTCCAATAAAGTTTACTGTGATCGGTATCGGTGTTCGCTATTTGGGAAGTTTCTTGGGAATTTCGACGGGGATTTTTAATAGTGGCCTATATATCAAATTGGAAACCTCGAAACTTTCGTGTACCTCAGATAGATGTATAAGGAGCTTTATACTCATCATCTTTTGACTCAAATCAGCCCGAACTAGCCTTGTATTGAGAGTTTTGGAAGTGAAAACTTCTTTAGCGGCGCTGTGCACTTTTTGTGACGGGGAAAAAATGTTGAACTCGCGACAGATCACGTGACCGTAAGACGGACACGTGACCTGATCGAAGAACTGTTACAATGTCATTGAAGCCAGTAGACCGCCGGCGCGGCGTAGGAGAGGAAGTATTCCCCTATAAATGAATATTGTATTTTACCACATAAATGATAGTACTTCTATACTAATAATTAAAGCAATTCGTGCAAAATTATTCCCTAACCATTCTAAAATATCAAAAATGCACAACGTTAATATTCAAGTTTTCACTTCTGCCGGCACTCCCGGAGTGCAACCCGTTGTTTTTTTGTATGATATTGTGTGGAAATCAAATACACGAGCACACTAATGATAAGTGTAGATAATATCTGTAATTCAATTTGAATTTACCACTGAGCTTTCGTGCGGAAACCTGCAAAAACATCGTTAAGAAACCTGCATGAATCTATAAAGTAATTCAAGAAAGGTGAAGTCCTCAAATAGGCTGTTGTTATGTATGGAATGTCTATCTTAGAGCTTATGTTCCATTAAGCACGAATCCGTCTCAAATTCCAACTAAGTATTTGCAAGAAGGATTCGATCTGGGGCCGTAAGCTCGATTATATTACAACCTCCCGGAGGCACTAGATTTCCTGTAATATGAAAAGCTCGCTTCAAAAGACAAGCTGCGTGTAGCGAACAGAATATGTCTAATTTATTGATTTAGGGTGGGTTGATTCAAACCGACCGTTAAAGTTAACGTTAGATAAATAAATAAATAAATATCTTGGGACATTTCACACATATTGACCTAGCCCCAAACTAAGCAAAGCTTGTACTATGGATGCTAGACAACGCTATAAATATTTAAATAGAGAAATACATACATATATAAATACTAATCATCCAAGACTCGAGTACAAACATTCGTGTTCATCACACAAAGTTTGCCCCGAGCGGGACTCGAACCCGCGACCATCGGAACAGAAGGCAGGGTCACTACCAACTGGACCAATCCGGCCGTCAATATATAAGATATTTTACTATGGGACAAAATGACGTTTCTGTATATAGAATGACAGCTCGGCGGTCATATTTAACGACCAGGAGTCCGTCAACTATGCATGAAGCAACTTACCCTTACCACACTCAGCAGCAATGAAATCGGGTCATTTTGTATAGAAAATTTCATTGCTGTTCAGTGAAGTTGACCCGGTGAACTTCGTATCCTCACGGATTCCCATACAAACTTAATTTTCTTTTATGTAGCTGCTCCTTTAGATATTACCAGATTTTTTTCTTTCTGAACCTTCCCTGAATGACAGGGAATAAAACACGCACGCAATCATTGACACTTCATTCGAATTGTGTTCGAAATCGTGCTTTTATAGGCCGTGTCCGCCGTGTGATTTAAGTTTGATGTGTAGTGACTAATACATAGCTGAAAATGCAATTTCGGTAAGAAATAGATTGTCTATTGTGAAATTGCAATTGAAATTTTGATAAAAAGCTTTCAGCTGAGGATATTTGGCTGTCTTGTTCTCGGCCATGGGCAAAGCAAGCACTGGTAGATTTATTAAATTTTCTGACGAGTATAATTGTCCGTATATGTACCAAATAAGGGCCACCGTATCACTTACCGCTCACTAGTTGGCGCCACTATCAGCAAGGTGGTGGCTGTCAACGTCGACGTTTTGTCATACATATGGAGTGTGGAATGTGTCTTGGTAAGGAGCGCAATCTTATATAGCGAAACAGTTGAAAACGTGCCCAGCGGATTTGATAAGCAACAAAACAAAAACCACTCTCCTCACAATCGTTTTCGCCTCAGCAGCGCCATCTGAAGGTGCTACTGCAGACTATCCGCCTATAGGTGGCTTGACGCTTGTGGCGACCGCAGCGCCCCCAACCTATACCCGATTTGGTGTCCACTTTTGAAACTATGAAGATTGCGCTTTCAACCCTCCATAGTCATTCCATACAATAGTGACAACGTCATTGTGACATTTGACGTTTCGGAGACCTCAGTGTTGCCAATTTAGCGTGTATATTGCACATAGTTTGCTAAATTGGCAACATTGCACCTCGGAGCACAGCAAGCCCCTCTAGCGGCGGATACACTTACGGTGACACGGTGAATTTCATGAATAAATGATTGAATTTGAATATTTTCTTACTTGAGTACTATTACTTATTCTGTGTAGAGATCTTCTACTATCTAAAGTCCCGCCTTCACGTTTCAAAATGCTTCAATTTTTCATTATTATTTATAAAGCACCATCAACACTCTCAACGCATAGTTGATGGCTGTCTCAGCTCGCACACATGAGTTGAGAGTGTTGGTGGTGCTTTTTAAATACATTGAAGCGTTTTGAAATGTGAAGGCGCGGGACTTTAGATAGTAGAAGATCTCTACCTTGTATGTTTTGTGATTTTAAAGAATTTCCCGTTGAAAAATCCCTTGCAGCGCATTCTCCAAGACCGCAAGCTCGCTTCGTTCAAATGCATAGAGGTGTCACTCAGCAGTACCTAACGATATGCGACTGCGGAGAAAAATTACGTTCAGAATGTCTGAGTCGGCGAATAAAATGCCGTCTGATTGGTGCTTAGAAACGGGAATGTGGAACGTACAGCGTAGGGTATTAGTGTCATTTCGACTTATGCGAAAGTCAGGAGAAGACCTTTTAGAAGGTTGTCCAATTATTCGGATTTTTAAAGACAGCGGATGAGGATTTATACAGAAAGATATCTAAGAAATCTTGGTGTATTCAAGTCTAGAGCGAATAGGCATCTTCTGGGTAAGCGTGTTCCGCCTTAGACCCTATCATTACTTTCCATCAGGTGTTATTAGTCGTATTCCATATTAATATTATAAATGCGAAAGTAACTCTGTCTGTCTGTCTGTCTGTTACCTCTTCAAGCTTCAACCGCTGGACTGATATGGATGAAATTTGGTATGGAGATAGATGGAGTCCCGGGAAAGGACATAGGCTACTTTTATCCCGGGAAAGCGCATAGTTCCCGCGGGAGCGCGATAACCGAATTCCACGCGGGCGAAGTCGCGGGCAGAAGCTAGTAAAAAAATTAATTAAAGGTGTGGCGTGGTAGCGGACTGGTTTGACCTATTGTCTCTCATGCAGAGGGTCGGTGTTCAAATCCGTGCGAATGATGAGTTTTTCGATAAAGAAAAAAATCGTGAGGAAACATACACGCATCTGCGAAGTAATTTAAGGATGTGTCACCAATCCGTACTGGGCCCGCGTGGTGAGTATAGCCCAAATCCTCTTGTGATGAGAGAGTTTTGATGACCTCCGAAATTTAGGATTGTATTAAATAACTTCCCGAGATCTTCTTCCTTAGTGGCGTCCGCGAACCGGGAGACGAGCTGTCGGTAGGCCTCCAACAAGATGGAGCGACGACCTCGTGAAGGTCGCGGGAAACCGGTGGAAGCAAGTAGCACAGGACCGGTCTGAGTGGCGAGCCTTGGGGGAGGCCTATGTCCAGCCGTGGACGTCTATCGGCTGAAATGATGATGAATGAGGTAAAGGAATCTGTGAAATTAACAACATCTTATGATTCCTCTAATGTCTACGAAAGACCACTTACCTGTGCTCGCTTGTCATTTTTGTGTATGTTAAATCCCCCTTCCTGAGGCTATTACAAAATAAGTAGGTATTTTACCATTTTACGGGATATACACGAAATTCCACTTTGTCACACAAAATCATTATACAATACGACAATACACTTTTAATCTTATTACGTAACGACAGAGCTCAGAATCATTGTCATTTTAAATTGCTGCACACTGGCCAGCTACGATAAATTCGAAATTCAAAACTCAGTAGAAAATGCGCTCGGCCGTTGGTATAGACAAAATAATTGATTCACTGACAATTGATTCCAAATTTAAATTCGACTAAGGCGATTGCGCCATTTGCAGTGAACGTTCCAGGAATTGATGCATCGAAAAATCAGCTTTAAACCGAGGTGATAGAATTCCGGCTTTATTGATCGGCTTAAGCGAATTTGCAATTTGAGTAAAAATCAAACTGGCGCTGATTTTGAAGTTGGCAGTTGATTTTCAGATTCATGAAAGTATTTTTTTCTTAAATTTTGTTTCCTCGTGAAACTTGTTAAATGTTGACCAGGGTTTCCAAAATACACACTCCCTATTTGAATTTAGACTTTTATTCAGTTCTTAATTTGTTTCTCTTTTAGAACTAAAATGGAAATGTAATCAATTTGAGAAATGTTTAGATATATTATATCAGCTTTTGGATCAAACCGCTAGGTGGCGCCATCTGTTGTCGGACAAAATAGAAGAAACCTCAAACAGCAGATCTTAATGGGAGCGCTAGTTTTGTGTTACATAATAGCAACACCAAATTGCAATATCAACATAAGTAAGGGTGCGAGTTATCAAAATTAAAACGACTTATTTAAGAAGGTGTATAATTTTATACGCATCCGTAAACAATTACTGACTTCTAAATAGCGTTGAGTTAACTTTTTTTTTGTTCAGTGTTGCCAGCTTAATATTTTATAGTACAATTTTAAGCCTCAATACGGCGAGGTTTGCTTTAGCTTTTTTCAACCGAATCATTTTTTAAATTTAATAAAAGCACTGGTAGAGAATGCCTTATGGTATAGCATTAAAGTCGCCATTTGCACTACATTTTCATTGTGCAGTAAAGCTAAAATAAATAAATATTAGTGTTGTGTTGAATTTACTACGAATATTTTACAGCACTTTTTTTGTTCGAATCCTTAAAAACCTGGAGTCTGCTTCATTAATTTCATACCTGAAACAAAGAAAAATAAGGAATTTAATTTCACCTCTAACTTAATTATTTTAGTGTTGATAAATCCATAATCCATATTAATATTATAAATGCGAAAGTAACTCTGTCTGTCTGTCTTTCTGTTACCTCTTCACGCTTCAACTGCTGGACCGATTGAGATGAAATTTGGCATGGAGATTTCCCGGGACCCCAACTATCTCCATGCCAAATTTCATCTCAATCGGTCCATCGGTTGAAGCGTGAAGAGGTAACAGACAGACAGACAGACAGTTACTTTCGCATTTATAATAGGTATGGATAGTTGTGCATTGTGAATTCGTCTGCGTGGAATATAAAGATATTTTAAATAAAAAAATAAAACCGATTTCAAACTCCGACAGCCTACAAAGTCGGTGTTAAGTTCACTATAAGATTGTCATAGCTTTGGGTTGGTTAATTTGACACCGACTTCACAGTTTGTCGGAGTTTGTAGTCGTTTTTTTTTTAATTTTATTCTTAATACTTTTTTCGGCTATAGTTTCCAAACATGTGTACGATGGGATGTAAGTCTCACTGTAGTCATTGAAATTGATGCCAAAATCATACACATGCTAACAAATTTCGAGGAGTTCCCTCATGTTTTCATCAGAACTAAACCAAATTAAAATGGGACCAATATGGAGGTACCACCTTTCGATAAAAAAATAATCATTCGTGGTCATACATAAAAAAAAATACACGTCCACTTGAGAACCTCGTCCTTTTTTTTCGTCGGTTGAAAATTTCCGTTTTTATTTCCGACATATCCCTAAAAATTGAGAACCTTAAGTGGCAGTGGGCGGGGCACATTGCTCGCAGGACTGATGGCCGATGGGGCCGGAAACTTCTCAAGTGGCGTCCGCGAACCAGGAGACGAGCTGTCGGTAGGCCTCCAACAAGATGGAGCGACGACAAACAGACGGAGAAAGCAATTAGCACAAGGCTCACCCGCCTTGGGGGCTGGGGGAGGCCTATGTTTAGCAGTGGACGTCTTTAGGCTGACATGATGATGATGACACCCAATCTGCTGAAGATCCTTTCTCCATTCAATACACAGAGTGGTTTAAGGCCCATACGTGCCCACCTGATTCCCTCCTGCTCCTGACACTGCTTTCAGAATAGCACAACTAAAATACGTGATGTTTTCACAGGCCAGAATAGTGGTTAAGTAAATACCGTGGTTATTTTTACGGAAGCAACGGTTGGATTTAACTGCACCGATGCTCGAATTATAAATGTACGCGTTTAAAGGTGGCGTTAGGGTTGCCACTTTAAGATGCAATAAAAACGCCTTTTTCACTCCTATTCGAAAAGTACTTTGTTCCCGGCAAGACGTGATTTTGCTCCTCTCCATTTCTGCCCCGCAAACAGGGAACTAAGTAAGATTTTGCTCTCTAGGGAGCAAAGACGCTTTTGTTCCCCGCTGCTACTGGGTTTCTCATAGGAGGAGTGAAAAGCAGAGTGCGCAACACGGTAGCAAAATTATTTAAACCTTGGGTGACATAGCTTGAATCCCTTGGTACCTCAAAATTCCACGTTAGAATCCCTCGCTCCGCTCGGGATTCTATTCTGGAATCTTTCGCGTCGCTCTGGATTCAATCCGTCACCCGCGGTAAAATGTACCATTTTGCTCCTTAGTCACTCAGTCTACTATGTTCGTACCGATTTCGTGCTACGCTACATTTTACGTAGGATGAGTCAGTCAGGGTTGCTTTGAATATGTGACTTATGTAGTCAGTCGTATGGCATTTAGTACAATAAGTTCTTTCAAATTTAAAAATTTTGGGACACGCTTTTATTTCTTCTACAAGACAAATCAAACGAGCCCAAATTCGATGGGTTTATGTAGTTTTATTACGGAGTTCCTATGGCCACCTTCCAGCTCCATCATCAGATCAGCTTCAAGTCATCATAATATTGCATTGTCACGCGATTTACATATTCTTGCAAATTTTCAGCGAAATCGGAAAGTGGGTCAAATTTAACTTGCATGATTCCATTACATAGGTGTGACGTAAAGTAGTATTATACATTTTAAAATTGGTTAGTTAGGTTACACAGGTTGAAGAGTAAAATGTGACTTCAATAGTATTTTCTATAAAACTAGGCAAATTAACTAGGCATAATAAAAACAGTTTGGTAAATCATGAATTTTTACTAGCTGACCCGGCGAATTTTGTACCGCCTAACAGTTAATGAACCTGAGCTGTCGATTGCGGAAGATGGCGGAAGTGAATTTATTTAAAATCATATTTTGTTTTTAATATTTTAGCGTGATTTTTTTGACATTTTAATTTTTGACATTTTAATGGTTTTTATCTCATTCGGGGTGCAGACGAATCCAAAAATCAAAGCTCATCGCAATCGGTTCAACCTTTCTTGAGTTATAAGTGGTGTAACTAACCCGACTTTGTTTTATATACATAATATATATATATATACAGATTTTTAGTGTAAACCAATTTGGCAAAGTGCGCCTTGGGGAGGCATATATCCATGATGATTTTTCAACTGGCATTATAATCATGATGATGAATTTGGAAAAACCCATTCAAGCGTGGTAACCCTGATACCGCTGGTAAATGGGGAACGTTTTTGCACTTTGTTCGTGGACTGTACTTTTCACTTACACAAACTTCGTTGATACAGGTGCACGGAAAAGTGGTAATAAAAATATTATTTAACATTCAGATTTTACGGAGAGCTTTAAATTAGGAATTCTTCTTTTTTTTAAAAAGGTCATATGGTGCAATAAATTTTACAACTGTGTTTTTAGGTTTGCGTTTGGATTTTTAAATATTTTACATGGACGGTGGTCGAGAGTGGACAGGTACTATCTAAGTAAGCATGTACAGTCAGCAGCAGAAGTAGATAAGCTGTCCAGGTGTTCAAAATGACCTACACACGACCTTATTCTTAATAATAATAATAATAATAATAATGTCTTTATTAGCAGGTATACAGCACCCATATGGTAAAAAAAGTACAAAATAATAATAGTAAAAACAATATAGTAAAACTAGATTATAGTATGTACAATATAAAAATAGTACCTACAGTCAACACGGCTTTTATTTCTGATTTTCCTTTGCATGCACCGATAGCCAATGTTTAAAGATTGGACTACTAATGTCACTGTATACGGCTCTCAGGATGATGTTGTTAGAGCGACGTAACCTCTCCCAGCATGATGCGACACGCCCCCGCACCACTGCAAAGAAGTCTGGGACTCTCGCTTCAGCAAACATGGATGAGGCACTGCAGAACCTCGGCAGCCCCATCAGGGCTCGAAATATATCATTATATTGGACCCTGATGGTGCTAAACGACCTTCTGGTGTACCTCACCCATAGTTGACAGGCATAGAATGAGAGGCAGTACGCGTTAAATAGCGTGACTTTAACTCCCCCACTACACCTCAGTCTCCTCCTCCTCCACCAAATGTAGCGGGGGGTTGTTGTTAGCTCAGGTAGATGCTGCAGACACGGAGATCAGCGGTGGAATCCGAAGACACGAAGACGATGCCTAGCTTATTAGAATATCTAAATCTTGAAGACTGGCCCTATTACTGCCCTAATACTGTCTAATTGAGAAATAATAGATTTTAAGTTGAATTAATATTATATTTTGAGAGATGCGTTTATTACAATGTCCATCAAAAGACTAAAAATCCTAAACAAAACACACTACGCTTAAAACTACCTATTTTTGGAAGAGAATGTGTCAACTAACCGATTGTACTCGGCCAGTCTCCACACTATCATATTGCCCCGAACAGCCAGAGCTCGCCTCTCCCGCTCGACATCTATGTCGTCCTTCATGTCTTCGACAAGTATATGGCCAAGGTACTTGAATTGCTGCACGACACGGACCATTTCTCCATTCAGTCTTACTGCTGGCTCAACATCCGGACCTCTTCCCGCCCTAAATACCAACAACTCCGTTTTCGCTACGTTATATACCAGCCCGTGAGAATTTGCATAATTCTCACAGACTGATAGCAGCTCACTTAATCCCTTGATAGAAGGGCTGAGCAACACCATATCGTCAGCATAGCTTATGCTGTTCACGCAAACATCTCCTAGGTGACATCCGATTTTGGTGTTTCTCAGTCCCACCATCAAGTCGTTGATATAGAGATTAAAGAGGTCCGGAGACGTGAGCCCTCCTTGGCGTACACCGCATTCTAATTTAAAACTATTAGATGTCGTGTCGCCCCATCTCACACAGTTGGTTTGGCTTCCGTACCAGTGTTCGAACACTCTGACCAGTTCCTCAGGTGCTCCTGAGCCGCGCAATTTTTTCCAGAGAATGTCATAATTCACCAGATCAAATGCACGGCTCAGGTCTAGAAAACATGCATACACTGAAGTCCCATTGCTCACATAGTGAGCAACTGTCTGCTTCAGACTGATAATAGCAGATTCAGTCGAAAGACCGGGACGGAAACCAAACTGCGCGTCGTCTATTTCGATAGAGTCTGTCAGTCTCGGCTGCAACAGCCGCTCAAATACCTTGCCCACAACTGTACCAAGTGAAATAGGCCTATAGTTCGACGAAGACGTCAAGTCACCGGTCTTGTTCTTTATAATAGGGACGACCATAGTACGCGTCATGTCGGGTGGTAGATAACTATATCTTACACACAAGTTAAATAAAGTGCAAAGTTTTCCGTACATGGCCTCCCCCGCAAAGAGGATATGTTCAAGACTTAGGTCATCGTGTCCTGGGGATTTTCCGCGTTTCATTTTTGCTACCACCTTAGCCACATCCTCGGGTGTAAAAATAATTGTGATCGGTGAAATGACATCCTCACGTTCACCTTTACTCGTGGGAACGCCGTTTTCATACCCTGGAACAGGGCGAGGCTCCACCTTAAACCTATTTCTAAAAACATTGGCTATCTGTGCATGCTGCTGGCAACCGTCCACGCTGATAGGTAGTTTCTGTTTATAATTACATTTTTTAATTTGATTCCAAAACTTTCCAAAGTTCTTTTCATTTCTAGATGCAGCTAAGATGTCTAATTAAATTTTTTTTTCATTATTTTGGCACCATTTTAATTTATTTTTAAATGTCTTACGACTATAGCATTGTATATAGGACCCGTGGAAGGTTTACCAGCAGCAAGCCAGCAATTGAAATGCATTCTATAAACACTATGAAGATCTTTAATATGCATGTTCCAGCCAGGAACAGGTTTTCCTCTCCTTTTATTACTGGCTTGAATGCGATATGATTTTTTAGCCGCTAGCGTTGCCGATTATATTATATCTCTATACAAATTATCAATGAATATATAGTGATCGTTTAAAAATCTACAATTACTGTTAATATCACAGACGTCACACATATCACAGTGAAAAATATAATTTATATCAGTCAACATTTTAGTACATTGTTTATAATATTCTTCGATCTGGTTTTCATTTCGTTTACCCCAACACACCCCGACACGACTCAGATCGGCACTCTGCACATTATGGCTTTCCGTCACCATATCAAGGCTACACATGACGCGCAGAGGAAGATGATCGGACCAGGCCACATCCACCATCACATCCACCGAGACCACCGTGTCCCACGCGGCCTTCGTAGTCAGACAGTGGTCTAGCCACCTGTGTGCGCCATTTGCCTCACTTACGAAAGTAAACGTTCCCGAGTCGATGCCTAACCTTTCCACATCAGCGCACTGCCACTCCGCCTCCGCACAAAAGTGAAAAAGTTCACGACCAAAGCTGGCGCTAGGGTGAGCATTGAAATCGCCCATTATAAAAGCCACTTGCACTTCGCTTTCTTCCAATATAGCACTAACCTCGGCCAAACAGCTAGTAAATTCTGCAAGGTTGTCGGGATTATCCGTCGGCATGTAAATATTCACTAGCAATGCTGATTTGCTATCTAGATTTATGCGAATGGCATTTATTCTGTTGTTGGCGCAGTTGATCACCGAGACATCTTTAAATTTAGATTTCCGCCATAGTATCGCGAGACCGCCATACGGCCTGCCCCGCAACACTCCCGCCGCTGTATCGACCGACGACGTTGCAGTGCTCGCGAAATCGTCATCGATGCTATGTACAAAGTCCAGGTCGTGTGGCAGCAGCCACGTTTCCTGCAACGCCACAATGTCAGCCCCTTTACATAGCTCACGCACATATGGCGCCGAACGTTTGATCGATTTGCAATTGTAAGATATAATCGTTGACTCAACGAATGTATTTGTAAGGGTCGTACAATCCATAATCAATTACAATTTAACTGCGTTTGTTGTCTTGACATTATTGTCGCGGAACAGCCGATATTTGATTCCTTCTGGCCAGAAACTGCTGCATAAAAATGTTTTTATTTTGCTTTTAGGAATTATAACTTTAAACGAATTAAAATCCTTTTGATATCTTTGATTTAGAGTTAGTACATCTATACACCTTTCACCCTGTTCTTGTACGTACTCTTTAATTTGGAGTGAATTCATAGACTTATCGAGCCGGGATACATAAACAGCGGCAGTCAACTCGGCAACTACTATTTTGCTCGACTTTGGTGCAGAGCCACACATGTTACCTTTATTTTTGCTGATGCGTTTTTTACGCTCCACCAAAGTGAAATCATCTTGCTGAGTTGCCTCGGTCTCAGGTACACTCTGTATAGGGTCGACTTTCGCTTGACGCAGCGCCATCGGACGACTTACTATCTGCCGATAGCTCGGTGTGTGTACCTCTATCCCCGAACCGGCCGAGTCCGCGCGAGTGCGCGAGCGCACCTGTGTCGATGACTCATTTCTCGGCGGCGAAGATAACGGTACGTAGTGCGGGTCGCACGACGGTGCGCTTTGCTTTGAAATAGGTGCGGGTAATTGCGCGCTTTGTTTACCTGCTAATTTCGTAACGTCTTGAGCCGTTAACATGTTACTATGACTCTGTTCCGACTTGCTACCCAAAATGGCGTTATGGAGTAGTTTTTTGATATCTTCCATATCCGACTTCAACGTTTCAATGTCGGAAGCGTAGCTGTTGGTTGTTTCGACTGTTATACTCGCAGATTTTATTTGAGATAACTCGCTTTTTAACAGTGTAATGTCCTTTAAAAATGCAGTCACATCAACATGGTTGAATGTAACGGGCGGCAAGTTCTTCAAGTTTCTAGCTACAAAAATTGGAAAATTAGGCAGCTCAGTTTGCCTAAGCATTTTCATAATTTCTTGAAGAGATTTTTCTTCGTTACCTTCTTTTCGTCTCATACTTCTTTTGTTCGGTGCTAGTAGAGACATGACTATGTGTCGAGCGTTTTCGATATCTTCCGGAGTATACGCAGTCTTGCAGATCTGTATCAAAGCATTGTCATGTAAGATGTCCACTTTATCAGCCATAAACGCTAACAGCTCGTTGATAATTACGTTACATGTCGCACATTTGCGGTCACACGTCGCATTAATTGCGTTGCTATTTCCACTCGAATTCACGTCGCACGTAGCGCGCGGAGGAGAACGTATCATAGTGCCGACCGCCACGTACGGCGCGCTGCACGACTTAAGACGTTAAGGGCGTGTGTAGGTAGGTCATTTTGAACACCTGGACAGCTTATCTACTTCTGCTGCTGACTGTATCACCTTCGACTACATCGTCACTTACATCAGGTAAGATCGTGGTCAAATGCTTGCTTATAATATATATATATATATATATATATATAGATATATCAACTCGGCAAAAATTGATCATACGGGTTGTAGCATCAGTTAATTGTTGATCCGTTGGCAATTGTTGATCCCGACAGCTTTTGTTGATCTAATGTATGACCCTGCATACAAATGTGGCTCCGCTCGGATCAACAATCGCTGTCCCTTTAAGAGCACAAATACGATCAATTCATAACATTCTTTATACAAATCCGCTCCATCAAATGTTGATCTGATTCAAATGGACCAATGAGAGGCCACCATTTTTATGATTGGTGGTTTTCTTATGTGCGTTGTTGCCACTTTGTTTCTTTGCTTTGTACAACGTCACAACACGTGTATGAATGAACGTCAATAACTATAGAGGAGGATTTCAATTTTGGCCAGGACTATGTACAGTATTCCAAATAAAAACTCAGCCAGTGGCACGATCGGAGACGGTCGTGTCGCGCATTGAGCTACCCCCCGCGCCCCTCTACCTCAGAGCCCCGAGTGTGACCAAGTGTTCTTTGTTTAAACCCAGTGTTTATCACAGTTAAAGCCAGTGCCTTCTCGCCGAGGGTAGGCTGTGCGTGTACCCGTCGAGTTACTCCGGGTGCACCACCAAATGCCCCCACCTCCCTTTCATCCCCTCCCTCAGTGTTGGCAGTATTGGCTGTAACCCAGGCAATACTACAACCAAAACAGTCCTTTTTAGGGCTACCTCCCCTCCCTTCCCCTAGAGCCCGTTACAGGGCCAACCCACTATTGGGGATAGTTTTTACTAACTACCCTCAGTAACAAATTGCTGATCTTCGGCATTCCCGTATCCACCCTATCGCCTTGTAAAAGGTACCTCGAGTGGTGTCTGACACCATTTAACCTTGGCCTATTTTGGCCCTCACCAAGTGTGGTGACTCGCTGTCCTCACTTGGTCAAAATTGGTTTTGTGGCTAGTCCTTTAATACTCCAACTTCCTTTTTTTGTTTGTAAGGTCACCTTGTGTTGTTGTTGTTGTTTTTATTGTTCTTCAACCAAGCGTGGTGACCAAGTGCCCACTTTGGTTACTTTTGTTATTTTTGTTTTACGGCTCCACCGCAAAGCCCATTGTTCCTTCCGTACGGTACAATAACGCAGTGTGTACTTTTTTCTACACGCTGCCTTATCGTTCTCTGCGCCTAACGTAGCAGCGCGCGAAGAGGTGCCGTGAGTGGTGCGCAGGCCACCCCCATCATGACACCCGCCTCGGCTGTCTCCCCCGAGGGGTTGAGGCGCCGAGGCCCCCACCGGACTTGACACCCGGACACGACTGTGCAGGCTGCACCCCCTGCCCTCTAGGGGTGTGCAACCTGCCTACCACTCTCTGACGACCTGCAGCCTGGCTGATGTGTGGCTGAGTCGCCCTGCCCCCCACGTGTGAGTGAGGGAGCGTGTGCGACCGATGCCCCCCTAGACTGCCAGACAGGACCGCCGTGCTGCGACGCGGCGAGAAGAAGCCCGGCGACGAGGACCTCCTCTGCCGTTACTCGCCCCCTCAATTACCTTAGTTTAATATTAATGTTATTAAAGTTAGGCTAAGTTAATGAATAAATGGGGCCGAGATGCCCGAAAAGTAAATAAATATATATTTTTTTGTATAGTTCACAAAAAAATATAATTTTTATTAAAACTTATTAGTTTGTAAAAAATAATATTTTTTTTAAAGTATGGCAATATTTTTCATGAGTTTATGACAAATCTATACATATAATAATACAGTAAATTCGCGTGTCTGAACATTGAATATTTTTACAAAAATCTTATTGGGGGCGATGTTAAAATAGTTTATTAAATTAGAACAATTTGCAATGTTTTAGAAAGCTTTTGTCTGTCTGTTTGTCCGTTTGTCTGTTTGTCCAGGCTAATCTCCGAAAGTACTAGATTGATTCTAATAAAACTCTTGTGGTGTATAGCTACTAATCCTTGCCAACATCTGAGACAACTTTTATCAAAATCGGTTGAGCAGAACGAGAGATATTACAGTTACAAATTTGTACAAAAGTTCTGACTCCACGCGAACGAAGTCGCGGGCACAGCTAGTCTATTAACTGGAAAAAAATTGAGAAGAGTTAAGGGGTGAGTTACGAATAGAAATGAGTTGGTAAACGAGTAAAAGGATGAGTAGGGAGATATGAATACAGCCTGTACCTAAATGATATAAGAGCAAAGATTTAAACCAGACATAATTAACTGCCTAAGAAACGCATAGAAAGAATAAAAAAAGAAATTCACGTTTTTTAAGGAGCTATGATTTTTTATTGTTGCTATCGAGCAGCAATTTACAGTGAATTTTACTACGCGAAATTGGCTTGTTTGGTCACCCTATCGCCTTTTGAAGTGAAATTGATAAATCCTGACCTTGACTGCGCCTTAACCCCAGATAAAAAGTAAACAAAACTGTATCTGTATGAAAATCATACTAAAATAATCTTCATTTCTGGTTTACTATTTTTTGAGATGAATGAACTCACCATTGGCATCAAGAGATATCGATTAAAACTAGTTATGTTCACAGAAAGCACTAATCACTGATGCCCATTTTACGATTTGCGCACTAACTTTCTTATGTTATACACCACGGAAAAAACACGTATTACACTGATATTCACTTCATTAAGTATCTACGTAATTGTTGAGAGTTATTTGAGGGTAAAAGTATGTTTTATTGAATTGCAACTCGTTTGGAACGAAATATTGTAAACAACCACATTATAAGATAAGATAAGATAAATGTTTATTGCCATAACTGTGTACAAATCGGTCTTATTATTAATGCATTTAGGTAAGTACATAATAGTTTCAACAGTTTGCCCATTTCGGGCGTACAATTTATTGACAAATTAATACAGAAAATAATTTATATTATTTACTTATACTTAATAGTATTTTTCGCAATCGTGACATAATAGAGAGCTTTTCAGTCGAGTACCGTGTTTAGGCCACGAAGCTTGCTGAGTGGCCTAAGTAAGGTACGAGATTGAAAAGCTTGATTATGGCACTATTGTGAACAATACTTTTTGTACGAGTCCATTAAAATTAATAATTTAACTCATTAGTACGAGTATATAAGAAAAATAAATGTCGCAAGCACTATATTGTCTACTTATACTATCCGGTTTCTTTTACACCAGATAATTGAAAACTAATAGTATGATTTACGAATTTCTAAGTTACAATGGTAACCTGCAGTGGGGTAAATGCAATGCTGATTCTACTAGTGAAAAAAATAAAACTCAATCTTTTATTGTTCATTTTATTATTAGGGACAGCACAAATCGTAGTACTGCAACATTACAGATTGCCAGTGGTGGTAACTTTTCTTTTCAAAACTAGTTTAAAATAAAACCACAGAATAAGAATAGTACCTACTGATAGAAAGAAAATGAGCAGTGACAGTGACAAAACATCTTTAATTATAAATGACTAATATTTAAATTAATTGCGAATTACATAGTTATCTACTTTTTAATGTATCATTTGAGTGTTTATATTATGATGTTAAATAAAAAGATGTTTATGTAAATCAAAGAATTTGTTTAATACAAGGTACAAGTTATTATCTCTGACATTACTATTTATGATAATGGATATGCATGTTTTGGATGTTATTTTTTGTTATAATTACAGGTGCGTTTTGTTTAAGAATTCGAGATAGATTAATTTCATTAGATGTTGAGGACGCTGAAGAAGTGGATGCTTGAGGTACTTGAGACAAAAAATTGATATTTTCATTGTTTACTGGTGTAAATGTCGGACTTGGTGGAGGTTGGACATTGCTGGTTTGGGCCTGAAGTTCCTCTATAGAATTTAATATGGTTTTTGAAACTTTTAATTTATTTTGGATGGAGTTATCAATGTAACCCTCAGCAACAGCTGTAGATCGCCAACCACCATGTCTCTTTAAAGTGGTGATGTCACTTCCTGCAACATAAAAATATAATATTATTATATAATACTAGCTTCTGCCCGCGACTTCGTCCGCGTGGAATTCGGTTATCGCGTTCCCGCGGGAACTATGCGTTTTTCCGGGATACAAAGTATCCTATGTCCTTTCCCGGGATCTCAACTATCTACATGCCAAATTTCATCTCAATCGGTTCAGCGGTTGAAGCGTGAAAAGGTAACAGACAGACAGACAGACAGACAGACAGACAGACAGACAGACAGAGTTACTTTCGCATTTATAATATTAGTAGGGATAAAACTTTCATAGAAAATCCACAAGACAATATTTTATGCATAAAAGTTACATTTAAAATAATTTAATTAAATGACTATTTACCAACCTGCATCAATTAACAAAGTCGCAGAGGTTCTCCGGAAACAGTGACCCGTGTATAGTCCGGGATTGGGTAACTCCAAGTAACTAGCCACTGTTTTCCCTAAGTTTCCAAATGTATTGATACCAACATTTTGATTGGTGCATTTTCCATTATAGTATTTTATGAAAAAATTTTCATTTCTGCAATTAGCAGGCCTCAAATCAATGTATTTCTTGATTAAATTGTAGTATTTACCGGTAATTGTAAAAGTTCTGTCTGTTTTGTTTTTGGTGTTCATTAGATTAACTAAAACTGCTCCATTTAGGTCTTTGACATTTTCAAACAGCAGACAATGCAATTCCTGCCTTCGGCAAGCACCCATTACACCGAAGATCACTGCTGCCTGAAATAAACATAGTATAATAGTGAGTAATGACTTATCAAATCTAGTTTGTTTTTTATATGATGTAAAGCGAGCTAATTTAAGGAGTATTTCTATAATAACTTATTTAATAATAAAATAATGTGTTACCTTGGTCATAAGATACAGCACGTCTGGTGCTTCATTAATAAACTTATTAATGTCGGACGGTGAAAATGTTTTGGCCTTTTTTGCCTTGTATCCTTCTGATTTTCTTTTTAAAAAAGAGTGTAGCTTGTAATACTTTGATAGGTACATCTTGTTTTTCATAGATGTTCAATGTGGATTTGAGCACTGAATATTGGGCCCACAATGTTGAGGGGGCAAACTTTGCACATATCTCCTGAAAATATGCCAGGAGGACATTTTCCGAAAATGAGTAGATGCGTTTTTCCGTCCGCCATTGCATGAAGTTAGCATATCTTTTATTGTAAAGGCTTTTTGATTTTTCGGGTAGCAATGTAAGTGTGGCTTCCTCTGCCATATTAGTTATTTCTTGAGGGGTTAAAGATACTTCGTCGTCACTGTCACTACTCATGTTCTTGGTTTTTAAGTTTTTATTTGAAATTTTTACCTTTGAAAAGAATAGTCACACCACCGGTGTCTGTAATGTTGCAGTACTATGCTAAATACTAGCCAATCACAACGAAGCGTACATAGTTTTTTTTTTATGACCCGCTGATAGCAGCAAGCTTGAGTAGATTTTTGACAGATAACTAGGCCGTGTTCCGTTTTATGCTCATAATGCTTTGAGCGCACTCAAGGTGCTGCTAACAGCTAATATTGAAGTAAGAATAGGAGCACTCGTCAGCGCGCTTATAGCGTAGTAAGCATATAACGGAACATGGCGCTAAACTCTGAAATGCCATAGATTGACAATTTGTATCGGAGTCTCCTTAAACAAGGACACATTATTAAAAAAAAAGTATTTCGATCGTCTAGAGCGAATCGAAATAGTTATTTCGGTTGTTTCGGAAGTATCATAGACTATTTAACGATGAAAAGAGTGACATTGCAGTATTCTCTATGAAATCTTAATACACATATTTCAATTGACGAGTACAAAAATCAGATTTAAGATTTTTTGAGATACCGCCTTTGCGCTTAGTCGGGCGGGCAGTATTTTGAATGTCAAAAAAGTTTTAACTTTTAATGTTAAGGTAGTCAAATTAAACTAGTACCTAATTGGAGATCTTATATTCTATCGTAGTTAACTGTTGCAAATAATTAACTGTTGAGATCCTGTACGCTAGATGTTTCTCGACTTTTCATACAAACATAGGTTCTATTTAACTTTTTTGCCAGAAAACCTCGAACTTTACAAAATTAAATGAAAATGGTTCTCATTTTTTTACTTTTCAAACAAAATCTATACACTGATATCGCTGTTTCAAATTAACTTGCCGCTAATTACGTTTCTTATGAGAAAAGATCGGACATGCGACTCATAAAACACAGTTATGTACCCAGACTGTTTTAAAATTTCGCGATCTTATGAATCACGATTTTCATTATCCATCTGCGTAAAAGAACTACATCCTTACTAATATATAAATCAGAAAGTGAGTTTGTTTGTTTGTTTGTTCCGCTTTCACGCCGTAACTACTGAACCGATTGCTTTGAAATTTTGCAGACGTAACGTTAGAAGTCTGGATTAAATAATAGGATACTTTGTATCCCAGAAAAACGCATAGTTCCCACGGGAACGCGATAACCGAATTCCACGCGGACGAAGTCGCGGGCAGAAGCTAGTTCTTGATATTTTACCACGAAATTTTAGTCGTAATGGTTGGCATCGGCGTGGAAACGAGAAGACTGAGTGATGGCCACCATCATCATCATTGTCTTACTGTTAACTAGCCGACGTTATGTCGCTACTATCATCATCTCCATTTTTACATATTTCATACTTTTGCATCCAAACCTTGCTTGGGTCAATCTTTTATTCATCCACATTCATACCTGACCTGTTGTTGTTGTGACCTGACCTGTTATGAATTATGGGCCGGTCATGATCATTGACATTCTAAGTGAAAATTCTAACAAACTAGCGACCCGCCCCGGCTTCGTACGGCAATAATAGTATTAGGTCCTTACATATGAAATTGGCGTTTGGCGAACTGGCAACTTTGATTCAAAATATGTGGCGTTCGGCTAGGAATTCCAAATTCAAATTTATTTCAAATTTAAGACCATGTATTTCTGTGTTCGAATTACGAAATTTATTTGTTATCGCGTCATTTGTTTTTCTTTCACATCGTTCTGTTCACAATATGGAGAACTTAAAATATCGCTATATTTACGAATATGAGTTTCACCTCGGCACTAGTGCTGCAGAAACGGCTCGTAGGATTAACAATGCGTATGGGGAAGCTACTGCAAAAGAAAATACGGTACGTTATTGGTTCCAACGTTTCCGTTCTGGAAATTTTGACCTACAGAACAAGCCTCGTGGACGGCCGGAGACACAAGTTGATAACGAAGAATTAAAAGCAATTGTGGAAGCAGATCCATCGCAAACCACGTCAGAGTTAGCGGCAGGCTTCGGTGTGAGTGATAAAACCATTTTGATTCACTTGAAACAAATTGGAAAAGTGAAAAAACTTGAAAAATGGGTACCGCATGAATTGAGCGACGCAAACAAAGAAACACGCGTCGAGTGTTGCGTTTCACTTCTCAACCGGCACAATAATGAAGGCATTTTGAATCGTATCGTTACTTGTGATGAAAAATGGATCTTGTACGACAACCGGAAACGTTCTTCACAATGGTTGAACCCAGGTGAACCAGCCAAATTCTGCCCGAAACGAAAGTTGACTCAGAAAAAGGTACTGGTAAGTGTCTGGTGGACTAGTGCCGGTGTCATCCATTACAGTTTCTTAAGATCTGGGCAAACAATCACGGCTGATGTGTATTGTCAACAATTGCAAACGATGATGGAAAAGCTAGCCATTAAACAACCCAGACTGGTCAATCGATCTAGCCCACTGCTGCTTCAGGACAACGCTCGACCACATACGGCACGTTTGACGGCCGCAAAACTACGGGAGCTGCGACTGGAATGTCTTCGACACCCACCATACTCCCCGGACCTTGCTCCAACTGATTACCATTTTTTTCGGAATTTGGACAACTTCATGCAAGGAAAAAAATTCAATTCTCACGAGGCTGTCCAAACGGCCTTCAAAGATTTTATTGATTCTCGCTCACACACTTTTTTTAGTAAAGGAATCAATGAACTACCTTCGAGATGGCAAAAGTGCATAGATAGCCATGGTACATACTTTGACTAAATAAAAAAATAGTTTCATAAAAAAAAATCGTTTTCATTTCTGCCATATGAAACGCCAATTTCATATGTAAGGACCTAATATATCTCCACTATTTTATGACTGATACTTATAAACCTTCCTCTTCAATCACTCTATCCATTAAAAATAACGCATCAAAATCCATTGCGTAGTTTTAAAGATTTAAGCGTACATGGATATAGGGACACAGAAAGCGACTTATGACTATGTACATTTATTGAATAAAACAATTAAAAACGGATTTTTATCGCGTATATTCTACTAGCTTCTGCCCGCGACTTCGTCCGCGTGGAATTCGGTTATCGCGTTCCCGCGGGAACTATGTGTTTTTCCGGGATAAAAAGTATCCTATTATTTAATCCGGACTTCTAACTTTACTTCTGCAAAATTTCAAAGCGATCGGATCAGTAGTAACGGCGTGAAAGCGGAACAAACAAACAAACAAACAAACAAACAAACTCACTTTCTGATTTATATATTAGTAAGGATAAGGATTTCACAAACATCAGCCGTTTACCAGGACCACGGGTCCTGGTAAACGGCCTGAAACGTCGGGATGTTTGTGAAATCTCTCTTTACACAAATGTAAAAATATTTCTTAATTGGTTCAGTAGTTTTCGCGTGATGTCAGTTCAAACAAACCAAAATAACAATATTTTTTAAAGTGAACAGTTATTTTTATTTAATCTTATATAAATATATAAAAGGAGAAACTGACTGACTGACATATCAACGCACAGCCTAAACGGCTAAACGTAGGCGTTTGAAATTTGGAAGGGACGTAGCTTAGGTACCGTAGAGGTGCACTAAGAAAGGAATTCCCGAAATTCCCACGGGAACGGGAATTAGCGGGAAAATCCTTTTGTATGAAAAATCTAAACCGCTTAAGTTAGACGCTTGAAATTTGGCATGCAAGTACCTTAGTAAACTTAAAGCTTAGTTGCAACGGGATATTGCAAAATTCCCACGGGAACGGGAACTAGCGGAAAAAAATATTTGTATGAAAAAATCTAATCCTGCGCAGACGAAGTCGCGGGCACCAGCTAGTAGAATATACGCGATAAAAATCCGTTTTTAATTGTTTTATTCAATGAGTAACTATCGCGGTAACCGAAGACAATATTATGTACATTTATTCAAAGTATAAAGTGCATTAAACAAAATAGTTATTTATTTCCTTTTTTTGGAGATTTATACAATATTCACCGAAATGTTCAGTGTTAAATTCAAATTGTGTTCCGCACATAAGTATACTCAGAGGTGCGATCCGAGAACAAACTCTCAACCGACTTGCGAGGCGGAGGCTGAAACCACAAGTTACCCAGGTTTTATTTACTTCACAGCGTTGCTATAAGGTGGGAAGCCGTGGTAGCCTAGTGGTTTCAGCCTCCGACTCGCAAGACGAGGGTCGTGGGTTCGATCCCCGGCTCGCACCTCTGAGTAAACTTATGTGCGAAATTCAATTTGAATTTACCTTTTCGGTGAAGGAAAACATCGTGAGGAAACCTACTGCATACATCTGCGGAGTAATTCAAAGGTGTATGTGAAGTCCCCAATCCGCACTGGGCCCGCGTGGGGACTATCGCCCAAGCCCTCTCGTCACGAGAGGAGGCCTGTGCCCAGCAGTGGGACGTAAATAGGCTGTAGTGGTGGTGGTGGTGGTTGCTATAATGATATGGAAAGCGTGGAAGGTTAGGGCGTAAATGCTTGCCTAATATGTAGCTAACTCTCCACTAGGTCTAACCCTTACATAAGCTTAATCTTGATTAGTAGGGTCCATAACAATGTTGTAAAAATTGGGTAACTGGTACACATCCTAACCTAATATTAACATGGTTATGGATGCCAAGGAATAAATTAATACTGATTACTCGCGGAACATTAAATAAGTGATAACCTAAGACTAAACTGTCGCTATTATAAGAGGAGAGAGGGTGTATCTAGACTGAGAGCGTGAACACCGTAAATCAAATTTAATGATTGCGACATGCAGTTCCAATACATTCTGATTCAATCACAACACTCGACCCTTTACACAATAACCTGCCGCTGAAAAGGGTATCTAATCATTTAACAAAAAACGTTTTACAAACTATTCATTTTAAAAACAACGTTTGGCAAGTTAACGTTTGATAAATTAGACTTTTTATAAAATTTCATTTTACAAATAGATCATTACACAAAGTATTTGATTGAAAAAACATCATTTTACAAAACATCATTTGACAAATGATTTAGTTAATAAATTCATCAATTGGCAAAATAACGAATGGCAAATGAATGGTTAATTAAATACACCATATGGCAAATAAAGGAAGATTTATTAAATAAATTATCATTTTTCTATTGCGTTGAACCTGATGAGGCAAACCTAGTCATGTAGGTTAGGTTAAGTTAGTTTTTTTTTTATAACAACATAGAAAATCTTGCTTTCATATCAAAATTCTCATTCAAATTCATTTTTGATAACCGAATTGACTATTTTTGCACTGTCTAAATATAATTAATTATGTTTTTTTTTAGTTGTATTGGTACCAAACTTGGTTCAACCGCTCATGGAGTTTAACTCAATGTGCCGCTTTTTTTATAAAACAATAATTTATGAATCGTGGTTTTGCGAAATGATTTGTTTTAAAGATGATTTATTTTTGAAATGATTATTTTTAAAATGATACATTTGTTAAATGTATATTTGTCAAACAAAGATTTATGATATGAGCATTTTGAGAAACGACATTTTTGCGAAATGAATATTTTGTCAATCGTTATTTGTTAAATGATCATTTATCAAACGTTTTTTTCGAAATGATAGTAAACCGCTGAAAAGACATTTAGGGTCCGTTGCACCGAGAACATTTATAGATCACATCAACGTCAAATATGGCCGCCGAGCTGTCATCCCATACAAAAACGTCATTCTCTCCATAGTGAAAAAAGTTAACGAAATACAATAATGTTTCGTTAATTTTGGTGCAACGCAGGCTTAGTGTGTTCCAGTAAAAGATTAAAGCTTTCTGTGAGCTAAGCAAGCACGTTGATGAAGGCTCAAGACAGACTATTCTATCTTGAGCCTTTATCAACGTGTTTGCAATTTTAGATATCTGTTAATAATAAAATGCTTCTAAGATCACTTTCTATCAGGTGACATGTGATGTAGGTGGGTACGTAAAATAAAATAAAAAAAACACATAGGTACAGAAATACTCGTTACGGTGCTGCTCGCCAGTTCTCATCGCTTGGACTTGGTTTGGACTAGATATTTAAAAAATCTAGCATAAGAAATGGTAAGTAGGAAAACTACTCAGTAAGCTTATCATCATCATCATCATTATCATGTCAGCCGAAAGACGTCCACTGCTAGACATAGGCCTCCCCCAAGGCTCGCCACTCCGATCAGTCCTGCGCCACTCTCATCCACCGGGTTCCCGCGACCTTCACCAGGTCGTCGCTCCATCTTGTTGAAGGCTTACCGACAGATCGTTTTCCGGTACGTGGGCGCCATTCGAGAACTTTCTGGCCCCATCGGCCATCAGTCCTGCGAGCTATGTGCCCAGCCCACTGCTACTTTAAGTCTAGCAATTCTGCGGGCTATGTCGGTGACCCTAGTTCTACTGCGGATATCGTCATTTCTGATTCTATCACGCAGAGAAACCCCAAGCATAGCCCTTTCCATTGCCCTTTGGGCGACCTTGAGCTCTCTTATGAGGCCCATCAGTAAGCTTATGCCGAGCCCAATACCACCACCGCTTCAGCCTTTTTACGTTTAACTGGAGCTCACGGGCCTCCTCTCATCACGAGAAGATTTGGGATGGATGGGACCTACGAATTACTTGTCAGATACGTTCAGCTTCCCGCACAATATCCTCTTTCACATAAAAACCACGCGGCAAATTCAAAATGCACCTGGCGGTTCACTAATGTTTCACAAAACTCTCATTTGTGCAAAATGTTCATTTGTGAAAATGAACATTTTAAAAGTTATGTAATTGTACCATAAAACTTATACAGGATTAACAGTTATAATAAATAAATAAATTTAAAACTAAATTAAGATAAGGGTTAATAATGGCTCTCGTTTCTTTATTGCTCATAATATTGTAAAACAATTCTATCGCTCTCCTATTATAAAATGCAAAATTAGGGTCCATTCTGATTTGTAGTTTGCTAATAAAAACGAGACTACGTTTGTATTTGGTATCGAGAAAAAAGCGAACAAAGCGATCTATTCACCTAAGCATGATCGTCGCTTTGCGCGATAGAATCAAGAATGAGGATATCCGCAAAAGAACTGGGATCACCGACATAGCCCGAAGGATTGCTAAGCTTAAGTGGCAGTGGGCAGGGCACATTGCTCGCAGGGATGATGGCCGATGGGGCCAGAAAGCTCTTGAGTGGCGACCACGTACTGGAAAACGAGCTGTCGGCAGGCCTACAAGGTGGAGCGACGATATAGCCAAAGTCGCGGGAATCCGATGGATGCGTGAGGCACAAGACCGATCTGTGTGGCGAACCTTGGGGGAGGCCTATGTCCAGCAGTGGACGTCTTTCGGCTGAAACGATGATGATGATGATGATGATCGTCTCTTCCCTCCTCGCTAATCAAACTAACCATCAGTTTTTTTGTAGGTACATACAATGTTGTTTTTGCTAGGTAAAAACATTTGTCAACTATTGTGAAATAAAAAAATGATACTTTGGAAAGTGAATGTGTTGTGTTTGTTAAAAAATCCTTACTAATATTATAAATCGGAAAGTGAGTTTGTTTGTTTGTTTGTTTGTTTGTTTGTTTGTTTGTTTGTTTGTTTGTTTGTTTGTTTGTTTGTTTGTTTGTTTGTTTGTTTGTTTGTTCCGCTTTCACGCCGTAACTACTGAACCGATTGAGATGAAATTTGGTATGGAGATACTTGGGATCCCGGGAAAGAACATAGGTTACTTTTTATCCCGGAAAAACGCATAGTTCCCGCGGGACCGCGATAACCGAATTCCACGCGGACGAAGTCGCGGGCAGAAGCTAGTTGTTTATAAAGTATAATTTTTAAATAATACAATTAACAAGTGAATCATTGTTAATACATGTAGTTAAGTAAAGATCATTTGATTAAATATTTTTTGTGGAAAGGTCGGACTCCGCATTAGGCACACTGGTTTACTCAGAGAAGATTTCGATCTCCGCGCGCCCTGAAAATTAAAACCACGGCTCCTCAGAGTAAATTTAAATTTATTTCCGAATAAGAAGTACTGTTTTTATACTTAAAAGAGGTTTGACATAGTTATTGATGTTTTATGCTCAGTTCAATAGATAAAAATTAAAAACCCAACGTTCTGTCATTGTTGTGTTGACAAGAAAATTCACGATGTTGTTAACAAGTCAGTAAATGAATTGTGTTAGTGATTATGTGAGCTGAAGTGAATTTCTTATTTATTGATTAGCTTGGTCACTAAAATTTACGTTATAAAACATACACAGTGAGTTAATTTCGAACACAAAGTGATTGTAAACAAAATTTGACTACATCGTTTGAATGTGTGAGTGTGACGTGAAAGATCTACACTAGGGTGAGCACACTTGCTAGACATTGGATTTGAGACGGACACTGTTCTAAACTTCCATATGGCTGTACATTGCGTGCTGTTTTTTTTTGTATGGAATTTTTTATTAATGTGGATTCCACTAAGAGTTAATTAAACCTTATCTCCAATACACACTGTATAGCACGATGAACATGGCACGGTGTTGGAGGACCCATTGCGGACGAGCAAGAGGATGAGGTGTGCTGGGAGTGTTGTAGGAATAAAAGGGATCGAGTGGGTGCATGTATAATACAATAATCACTAATCCTGAATAAGAGGGGGTGGTGATGGGAAGGTTTAATAAGCAAAGAGGGAGACGTATTACATCCGAGAAACACGCAATGTAATATGATCGTGAAAATAATGACCGCGCTACACGTAAAATCAACGAAACGAAAGGTACAATCATATTTTTATAATCAGGTTAAAGTGACTATTAAAATAGATTCCCGGAGCGGATTTTGATAATTTTTTGACAGTCATGACAAGTAGGTATGTGCTTTCATTTCTGACAAGTCTCATCAGTGGCGGCCCTTGGACCAAGTTCCATACATTTTTGTCCATTGTCCTTTAGGTGTTAACGAGTAGATTGGGTTTTCATAAAACAAAAATAGAAAAAGCCACTCCGCCGGCGCTAGCGCGCCGCCGCGCCGGCCGCCGGCAAATCTTAAGGCGGCGCCCACGTCTAGCTAGGATAGGATTACATTTCTCTCCCTCCCACCTACTTCTATTTCTTGTTCCTCTACTTTTTTTCTGTTACTTGTAACCATTAAAACAACTTTCACATATTGTTTATATATTTATTTGACCTTAAAAATTTAAAAATCAACAAAAGATCAAAAATCAAAACCGATACATATTATATAGGGTGCAATTTTATTAGTGGCGGATCCGTTAAGGGTGTGTTCTGTCAATGAAACTGAATAACTTTCCCCAAGGAACATAGGTCGAAATATGAAAAAAAAATTTGAACCTCCCGCTCCCGTAGAAGATGCCTCTGTCAGCTGTTACTTTTTGTGTAGGGGGCCAACTTTTTTTTCTTATTTCGACCTATGTTCCTTGGGGAAAGTTGTTCAGTTTCATTGACAGAACCCGCCCTCAACGGATCCGCCACTAATAGAATTGCACCCTATATATTATTATTTACTTGTACTTAAGAATGATCAGCCACAGATCAGGTTATACCCTGCCTAGCACTCTAATCCCTTGCAATAGAGTTTATTTTTCTTTTAAATAGGGTAACCTGATCTGTGGCCGACTGTTCCTTAGTTTTACAAACATTGTAGGTACAAATATGTAGGTAATTTTGCCTGCCCTCTTGATTTGAGCTTTACATGATGGCACGATACCTTACTATCTATGGTTAAGAAAAAAAAATAAACATTTCTAGTCTCAAACAAAAATAATCTTACTTCGCTAGCTAAGTAATAATCAGTCAGTCAATTAGGTACAGTCGGCATCAAATTAAATTGCAAAGAAAAATAAACTTTAATAAAATCCTACTAGTGGTAACCTGATCTGACTATTGTTAAAAAGGTTACCAAAATAGAAAATGTAGGGTAATGGGAAATTTTATTTTTATAAGTAACCTTATAAATAAAACAATTTTAAACGGATTTTTATCGCGTATATTATATTTTACATACATCCCGATGTATGTAAAATATAATATACGCGATAAAAATCCGTTTAAAATTGTTTTATTCAATGAGTAATTATCGCGGGAACCGGAGACAATATTATAACCTTATAAAAATAAAATTTCCCATTACTCATAACAAAAAAATCTTTAAATAATACTTTTTTACGTAGTCTTTTATTCTAATACTTTATTTGGCGCGTACTTTAGTTATTTTTTAACCTACATGACTTTGGTGCTTTATATTTTTTTCTTATAAATATTATTCACTTGCGTATTTAACTGCATCCAGGTCCTTTTAGACAGAACGGGAACTTTTGCCAATACCTCAAGGCATTTTGCTTTTCCAGGGTTCCTCTTTTTCTTAATGTCATCTTTGAAATAAGTTCTTACTGCATTTAACTCTTCGTTTGTCCAACGAGTATGCGTTTTCTTTCTACGACGCGGTTCTTTGAGCGATTTTAGTGATTCATCTGAACTTGGAGAAGGAGATTCTCTCTTAAGGTTCTTTCTAGGATTAGGTTTATCTTTCGGTCGCTTTACTTTTAAGTTAACTTCCATTTCGTGACTACTTTCGCTTGATGATTTCTCACTATTATTTTCCGAGCTCTTCAAAGGACTTTTTTTACTACTCCTTGTTTGTCTACTTTTTTCCTGTGTCTTCTTTTTATGAGGATTAATTTGAAACTGCCCTTTAATATTTCTCACTACTCTCGTTGACATAGATTTTTCAATCTGTTCATTAAATTCAGAAACGTCTTGATTGATTTCTATGTTTTCCTTTTGTATTGAGTCACGTGATCCTTCTGGTACAGTTTCTCTAGGATATTCTCTTAAAGTTAAATTGTAATCATTTAAATTATCTTCCACTCCTTTAATCATAGATTCTGGCGCCACATAATTTAGCTCGTTAGCATTAGATCCACCTAAATCCTCTTCCAAGTCCAGTTCCATAGATTTCGATGTAATAGTTTCTGGTTTTTTATTAATAGATTTGTCTGAACTCCTCTTAGATTCCAACCTAATTTCTGTTTTCATCTTATTTTCTTTCTCCTTAGCATCCGATCCATCTAAAACTTCTTCCAAGTCCAGTTCCATAGATTTCGATGTAATAGTTTCTGGTTTGTTATTAATAGATTTGTCTGAACTCTTCTTAGATTCCAACCTGATTTCTGTTGTCATCTTATTTTCTGTCTCCTTAGCGTTAGGTCCATCTAAAACTTCTTCCAAGTCCAGTTCCATAGATTTCGATGTTGTAGTTTCTGGTTGTTTATAATTCGATTGATTCATTTTTTCTATAAAATCAAACTCCGTTGATTTCATTGATACAGTTTCTGGCATTTTAGTATTGGACTCATCTAAAAGTTCTTTCAAATCCAACTCCATAGATTTTGATGTAACCGTTTCATTCTTTTTCTTTTTCTCGAATTCCAACAGAGATGAACCAATGACTGCCTTTTGTATAACTTGTAAGGGTAATCTATAATTACTTGAGTGCACTGCTAGATCATGACCTAAGAAGCCCGCCAAATGCTCTGTATACTGATCATTTTTCTTTGCATACAGTTGAGACATTGTTGCTACATGATGCCTTACACCAGTAGATGTTAGCATTTGAGGATTGTGTAATTTACACATACTTTTGATTTTGTTAAGGCATTTTCCGCCATCAAATGGACGAGAAGTAAGCGGTCTGGCAAAAAGCAAAGGATTATTATCGGCAACTCCAACTAATTTTCGATTGGCAATAACAAGATCTATATTTCTTCGCATTTGTTTTGTTAGTAGTACGGGAACTGACCGAGTCCTCTTTCCAGGAATCATAAAGACGTCCAACTGATCGATTGCTTCTTTTTGTTCTTGTGATAATAGTTCAAAAACTTTGGCGGGCGTTTCTTCTTCCTTCCTGTTTAAATAAAAACAAAGTTCAGCTTCAGCTACATCTCCAGCCCTTTTCTTGTCCATCACTATTATATGTGCAATTGTAACTTGACATAAATTTTCATAATTTAAAACAGTGACATCTTTTTTTAGTTCTTTTGAATAACGTTTTTCAAGTTCGTGGATTTTCTCTGTAATTGTTTTTATATCTTCATCTAGCGGCATGACTGTTTCTTTTGTTATCAAGTTCCGTTTGCGGGTTTTTTCGGCATTAGAAGATATTTCCCATTCCCAGTTCATTTGAATTAACAATTTAAATTCATCTAGCTGTTTTTTTAGAGTTTCTTTGTAAGCTCGACTCTTATGCCCCATTATCATTTCAGTGTACAAAACTTCAATACAGCCTAGCACACTGGGTCTCAGTCTAGATGGTATGCTTATGACTTCGACGTATCCAGTCTCGTCATTAAAACCGGACATCTTTTTTACACAATTTATAAACGTCGTGTAATGTTGCGGTTTGAATAGTTGACTAAGTTCTTGAATAGATGGATCTTCAGCTTTTAAATGCAATAATAAGTTACCTAAGTCTCGTAGTTTGGAACAAATCGCTTTTCTACTTCGTTCTTCTTTCTTTTTTTTCATTAATCGTGAGCCATACGCCAAAATTAGTGGATCAGTTTTAACTATTGTGGAAATATCGTCATTTCGCAAACGAGGCAAAATATGGTTTTTAACTTCCTGAGATGCTTCTGATAAATGAGGAATTATACTGATGGTATGATTTCCAAGTACTCGTTTTTTATAAGACTCTGGTAATTTATCCAAAAGTTTTGAGCCGCAAGTCTTAAAATGTTTATAAAAATATTTACGTTTAAAAGTTGCTAGACAATTTTTACACGTAGTATAAGTAGAAGGGCTAGCTAAAGGACTAGATGTTGGACATTTACCCTTTTTTGGTATTAGGTCACCTTCTCTTTCAAAAATAACTTTAGAATTATGTAAAAAATTTCCTCTGTTGCGAAGGTCATCTGATATTTGTCGTCTTCCTTGCTTACGTAGTTTTGGATCAGGATCATTAATTGCCATGTACTGTAATACTTCCGACTCATTCTGATGATATTTCAGCAAGTGACGTGTAAAATTCGTGACTAGATTTTCGCAAAAAATACAAGCATTCCTTCGAACCCACTTTCGTTTCTTCTTTTGACTTTTTATCTCTCCTTGTTCAGGTTGTTTGCTTGTTAAATCTGCGCAGGACTGTCCCGAATCCTCATCACTCTATTAAAAAGAAAGATTTTTCAATAAAAACACAGAGAAACCTTAAAATAGGTAAGATTAAATAATGAGAAGTAATTAAAAGGTCAGCCATAATAAAATTTGGTTAGCCACTAAACATCAGCATTTTAATCATTTGATCAGCATTTAAATATTTTGTATGCAAGAAAAATAAACAGTCGGCAATCCTTGTTTCGCAAATAATCTTGATAATGATCAGAAATTAAATCATTTACAGTCAGCCTAAAATATAATGTGTCTGCCAAATAAATAACCTATCCACAAAATAACTAAATGATCAGCAAGAACACGTGTCTGGTTTGCAGTTTATTTGATTGGTATGCATCTTTATAGCATGGCAAATATTTATAGAATACAGCTTAAGGTATAATCTCCCACCCCCCACCAGACCATTCGAACCTCATTCACACATGAAAACTCATAATAAATTCGGTCTAAACACCCATTCATAATTTTTAACAGACTTCAAAAAAAGGAGTGTTCTCAATTCGACCGGTATATATATTTTTTTTTTTTTTTTTTTTTTTTTTTTATGTTTGTTCGCCGATTACTTCGCCATTTATGAACCGATTTTGATGATTCTTTTTTTAATCGAAAGGTGGTACCTCCGAAATGGTCCCATTTTAATTTCATCAACACGTGGATGGTTTTAGCACCAATTTTGAAGACTACAAAGGTACTTACGTCCAGAAATAGAAATGTTTGGAAACTGTAGCCAACAAAAAGAATTTTAATAAAGAAATACATACTAATGTTTAAAAACTGTAGGCGAAAAAAAAAATTTAAATAAAAAATAAAAACCGCCTTCAAACTCCGACAGCCAGCGAAGTCGGTGGCAAGTGAACCGACCAAGCCACAACAATTTTAAAGTGAACTTGACATCGACTTCGCAGGCTGTCGGAGTTTGAAGGCGGTTTTTATTTTTTATTTAAAATTTTTTTGTATAAGGAAAGCGCCCATATTGCGCTTGTCATTATTGCTATTTTTATTTGCTTTAAAAATTAAATTAGTTGCTTCCCTCTAAGTGCTGATCAAAATTTTATTAAACATGTATCACTTACTGCAGCTGAAATAATTATTTTGAGGACCAAAAAAAATTACAGCCATCCAAAATATACAAAATTGCTGATCGATTTGAAATTCCTTGCTAACCATAGTCTGCTGATCATTTAGCAATTTCAGCTGCTCAAATACATTTTTATGCTTACAAAAGTATGAATATTATGCTAACCCGTTAAATAATACCCATAAATAATTCATGTAAAATATAATCTGTTACTGACTTAGAAAAAAAAAATTTCAAATAAAAAAATAAAACCGCCTTCAAACTCCGACAGACAGCAAAGTCGATGTCAAGTTCACCAAATTGTTGTGGATATGTGTCGGTTCACTTGCCACCGACTTCGCTGGCTGTCACAGTTTGAAGGCCGTTTTATTTTTTTATTTGAAAATTTTTTTTCGCCTACAGTTTCCAAACATTACTATTTCTTTATTTAAAATTTTTTTGTCGCTTACAGTTTCCAAAAATTTCTATTTCTGGACGTAAGTACTTCTGTAGTCTTCAAAATTGGTGCCAAAATCATCCACGTACTAACAAATTTTGAGGAGTTCCCTCATTTCCTCATGGATTCTATCATCAGAACTGAACCAAATTAATATGGGACCAACTTGGAGCTATCACCTTTCGCATAAAAAAAGAATTTTCAAAGTCGGTTCACGTTTACTATTTATTTTCGGTGAACATACATAAAAAAAAAAAAGATTCCGACGAATTGAGAACCTCCTCCTTTTTTTGAAGTCGGTTAAAAAGACTCTACAATGAATACAAGTTATAGGTACCTACACGTGAGAACATTGTATTTTCTTACTCCACCTATTAGAAAATTAACCCCTAAGTTTACAGAGGAGGGAAGAAAATAATTAAGTTCGTAATGGTAGGTAGGTTCTTATTTACCTCATACATGTCGTTAATAATTATAATCGGAGATATGTCATCTTTAGGTGGTATATCTTGATTTATTTCGCATTCCAGTTTTTCATTACTTGTTAAATCACGACTCATTTTTGATCGTTTTTTTGTGCACTTTGTATGTAAACTTGTTAAGTTGTTGTCTAACTTCTGAAAAAAATAAAATAAGTTCTTACTGTTATAATCCCTAATTAATAAGTGTATATTTCGCAGGATTTTTCCGAAATAAACACCGGATTATGTCGAAATCGTAGCTTCTTTTCGGCATATTACTGGACTTGTTTAGTATTTTCACGAAAATCCTAGACTAGTTTAGGAATATGACGTAAAATACGATCAAATCGTAGATTTAGATTGCATCGGGCCATTTCCTTGCCTCCCACGACGCGTGCGCATCCTGCGTAAGCGACGTGGGATTTTCACGAAAATCCGGATGTGAGCAAAATCCTGCGACATATTTTTAAAAGTCAGTACCTATTTATTATGTACGGAATTGTATCCCAGCCTTCTAATGTCCCCACTGGAGGGGCACCAGCCTACCTAGTGTAGTAATCTATGTAGAGTAGGTCATAATCCACCGCGCTGACCCAGTGAGTGTTAGTGGATATCACAAGTCTTCAAACTTACTAGGTTCTAGGACTTGTTGGTTTCCTCACGATGTTTTCCTTCGCCGTTTTTAGTCAGTGGTAATTTTTACTTAGAATAATACGGACTTTAAGAAAGATTTCGTTGGTCTGTGCCCAAGATCGAACTTACGACCTCTCATTCAAAAGGCGTACGCCCGACCGACTAGCTAGGCTACCACGATATGTACACTTACCTTATCCATAATCTTACTTCTCTTAGGGCATGATTGTTCTATAGAAGAAGTAGCCTGAGTAGATACTTCTGTTTCTAAAAGAGACTTTTTCCAAAACCTTTTGTTATCAGGATGATTTCTAACCTGTAAAAAATAATTAATAGATTTTTAAGGTTTTAGTACTAGTATTAAATACTTACAAGTTGCAGCAGGTAGGTAGTTATTAAAATGTATTACATCTGATAGTGAAACAACATCGTTTGAATCATCACTAGATCGGCAAGCTGAATTCGGATCAAAATCCGAACCATCACTGGGAGAAAAATCTTGGTCCTTATCACTTTCGGAATCCTTTTTTTGGTCTGAAATTAATTTACGACATGCTCTTATCCGCTTCTTTCGTGGCTTTTTTACAATTTCGTAATTGCATAAATTCGGACTGTAGTTTGTCGCCTGCAAACAAAATACTTGATTACTCACCAGAAATGGTAGAGATAATTTTAGAATATACATAAGTAATAATAATATACGGGACATTTTACACACGGTCACCTGATTCCAAACTAGAGCCTGTAAAAATATACCGTTTATGTATCTGAAGGAAATTCTGAAGATAAATTAGTGACATAATAGCATAGATTATTTAAATGTGTTATACCTGGTCAAGGCGCATGGGATCAATCAAATTTAAATCGCTAATAGAAATCACTTCATCGTTAGATATCTCAGCCACACCTAGCAATGATGATAATCCAGAAATCTCAAAGTTGGATAGTATTTGTTTGTTACTGTTCTTAGGTGAAATCATCTGTAACAAAATGCCTTAATTTCAGGGTTCAAAACGTACCCAAAGGGTGAAACAGGACTATGGGTACTTTGGGCGACGGAAGCTTAAATAAACTGATTAAGTTATTGAGGCACGGCATACGTCCGTCTGGACGAACGACTGATGGACAGACAGACGGAGTTGCCGAAATGATAAGGGTTTATAGTAGACTACGAAACCCTAAAAATGGAGTGACTTCTCCCATTTTCCTAACATTTCCCTTCACTGCTTTGCTCCAATTGATTGAGACGTGATTAAAAGTATACTATAGCCAGCTCAGGAGTATGAAAAATAATTGTACCAAGTTTCATTAAAATCCGTCGAAAAGCTTTTGTTTCTATACCTAACGGTTATACAGACAGACAGTCAAAAATGGCATCACTGTCGATCCTTATTCACCCCCTGATAGTTATTTTGGAAATATATTTCACTAGCTTCTGCCCGCGACTTCGTCCGCGTGGAATTCGGCTATCGCGTTCCCGCTGGAACTATGCGTTTTTCCGGGATAAAAAGTAACCTATGTCCTTTCCCGGGATCTCAACTATCTCCATGACAAATTTCATCTCAATCAGTCCAGCGGTTGAAGCGTGAAAAGGTAACAGACAGACAGACAGACAGACAGAGTTACTTTTGCATTTATAATATTAGTAGGGATGTACAGATAGACCTCTTTAAAGATTTATTTATATGTATTAACTATAAAAATAAATACTTAGTTTACCTACAACAAACGTGATTTTCTATTGTAGATGATAGCACGGAACCCTTCGTGCGCGAGTCCGACTCGCACTTGGCCGGTTTTTTGTTTTATAACTAGAGGTCGTAGCAGTATTTTGTTTTATTACATAGAAAAATGGTGCCCAGCGGCAGAGCGCTTGCCTATCACGCATAGGTCGAGGGTTCGAATCCCAGTTGGGGCACAACGGTTTCATGATTATTTTCATGTCCGTATTTCTCTGATTACCACCTGCTCTCCGGTGAAGGAAAACATCGTGAGGAAACCAGCAAGTCCAAGCACACAAAAGGTTCGAAGACCTGTGATATCCCCAACACGCATTGGGTCAGCGTGGGGATTATGACCCATACACACTCTTAGTAGGGTAGGCCGGCGCCCCAAGAGTGGGGAATTAGAATGCTGTGATGATGACATAAAAAAATAAAAAAAATAATTTCCTTATAGTACAATAACCTATGCATACGACGTTACGCCATGGTGTTTGTTTTGGTCGAGATATTAAGGTGACATAAAGCGACTCTAAGTAGGTACTTTAAATTTTTACTTCTTGATTTAAAACTACAAACGGTAATAATTTTGCGATACTCTAATATGGATGAACGTATAATTTAAGGGAATATTTCTTCTGAAATTTCTCCGGTGGCCTATTGTAAGAGAATATAATTCTTGTAAAATATAATGATGCCTAATTAACTAAATTACATACTGTGGTCTCATTTAAGTTGTTTTCAGAGCTGGAATCACAGATCATTGCATCATCAAGTAGTATTTCTGTCCTGCTTATTTTTATTTCCTCCGCAATTGGTACTATCAAAGATGTTTCTGATAATGAATCAGAGTCGAATATCGGCAGTTTTATCAACTTCGATGCATCATTTGGACAAGTATCTAGAAACAAAAATTAAATATATCAGAAATAGACATGTAAATGATTTTAGTGTGTAGGTAGGTACCATCTAAGTAGTTTTTGATGCGAAAAAGGGACAAGCACGCACACTAATATTTTCACTGCCTCGCCTAACGGCACGACGAATAGGAACCAGAAAATTGCAGTCGATTGATCACATTAAAGGGTAGGTACAGATTTAATTTTATAAATTACTAGCTTCTGCCCGCGACTTCGTCCGCGTGGAATTCGGTTATCGCGTTCCCGCGGGAACTATGCATTTTTCCGGGATAAAAAGTATCCTATGTCCTTTCCCGGGATCCCAAGTATCTCCATACCAAATTTCATCTCAATCGGTCCAGCGGTTGAAGCGTGAAAAGGTAACAGACAGACAGACAGACAGACAGACAGACAGACAGACAGACAGACAGACAGAGTTACTTTCGCATTTATAATATTAGTATGGATTATTGTTGCGAATCGCTCCAATGCGTGTTTCTTATTACTACTTTTTTAATAAGCAAAGCCTAAATTTTAACAATTATCGGTACCTACTACAACTTTCTACACATTAGTAAAGTGTATGTTATGTAGTTACTCACCCATGTCGTCCATTTTCACAATATTTTGTTTTACGCAGGTACTCGCGTGCGTGTTCTGTGCACCAACATCACATTCTAACTGAGACAGACGAGCGCCCGTGCGCACACAATACGTGGGCGCAGTATCTATTTCGCTTTACTTGAACATCTGTCTCACTTGTGCAACGTTGCCGTTCTGCAGTATCGGTTTAAAAGTTCACGGCAAATGTTGCTCATAAATGATTTATATAGATCAACAAAGCATTATTCTTTTTATAAAAAAAAGTCGTTACAGGATCAACAACTACCGTGTTAGTTGGTGTCAAGGTAGCGACTTTTCCGTAAGCTTGGGTACTGCGTTACAAGCCGGTGAATAAATGTAAATCAACAATAAAACGATACCCGCATAAATTCCCTAGTAAACTGCGGACAAAGGTGGATCAACATTTAACGCGTATTTCAGCCTGATCAACAACGGCCGAAAGGAGGACAATATATATATATATATATATATATAGCACAAATACGACGTACCTAAGCACAGTTTAGGTGGGTAGGTAGGTAGGTATACTATCAAGATATTTTCTGAACTTTTTCCAGTTTTCCATCATAACCTTTCTGAGTTCACGACTCTAAGAATTTGTCTGTGCGTCGATCGGTTATTTACCCGACTGCGCCAGAAGGAGGGTTATGTTTTTCGAGTGTATGTATGTATGTATGTATGTTTGTATGTATGTATGTATATTTCTTTGGCACGCTGTTTAGCCTAAATAGCTGGATGGATTTTAGCTTGCGAGGTGTCGTTAGATTCGTCTTAATCAATGCATTTTAAACGTTTCCAAAAATGTTTTTTTCGTCATGGTCTGTCCGAGTGGAGTATCAAAATGAAGGGCTGAATTAATGGATCACAAAAATACATATATAATATACGTGAAATCAAAAGTTTGTTTGCAGTCGGGTTTTATATTTTTGCAAAAATCGAGTTATTTTATAGACTGACTAGCAGCGCCCGCAAATTTTATCCGTGTTAAACCAAATATCTTTTGTGTAAGTAATTACATTATGTCTGTGCTGTTCCTTGAATGTGTGGTGTTCAATAAAGTATTATTGTATTGTATTGTATCTTCACTTTTCTTCCCGATTTACGATTGACGTCAAAAAAGAAATACAATACATAATACGATTTATTATTCTGCCGCCCATACCACTCCGGTAACTTACTTTACGTCACCCTTGGCCGTAAAGTGGGATTTTCTGCCCGCTATGCGGAGAGAAAATCTCACTTCCTGGCTAAGGCAAGACGTAAAACTTTTGACAAACCACGGGCGGTAATTCGTAAAGCCCCAGATCGCATATTTATAGCCCTCACCTTCGGTTCGGGCCACAAACACCTGTGATCTGGAACATTAACGAATGTACCGCCCTAGGTCTGTAATGTACTATTTGTAGATGTTAAGCACTGTAAGTAACAGAGAGACGGAAGATAATTCTAAAAATCACAGGATTGTATTTTATGACTAATCTTGTATTTAGTCACCCCCTTTCTATATTAGGTACTTTTCTTTCAATACAGACACGCCGAGCCGTTTATTTTTATAGCAATGGTATGGCAAACGAACGCACAGCACACCTGATGGTAAGTGGTCACCTAAAAAAATCCTATGATCCCCCATTAAGAAACCATAAGATCTCGAATGCGTTGCCTACCCTGAGGCCTAAGATGGAATGCCTCTGTGCCAGAAACTTCACCGTCGTTTCGTTATACAGTATATATGTTTATAAAGAAAACCCTAACCACTTACCAGAATGGTCTCTTATAATAATAGCATGGAATAAAAGAAACGTAATCCAACGTCAAGACCATGCCGATTTTCCTATTCTTGTGTTAGCAGTTGCCCACATAGCGGGATTATGTGCGCTTCTCCATTTGGAAAATGTGTCGACCGAAGTGACGTGCGGGTTTCTAGAGTGAAGTTTTTCATATGAATTTGAAGTCACCGAAGTGAAACTGACGCTGAAAACTACAGAGTCGAATTTTATATTTCACTTGGGAAAATACTTAAACCATTAGGTAATTGCGAGTAGATATTAGGTCGGGGTTTCTCTGCGTGATATAATCAGAAATGAGGATATCCGCAGTAGAACTAGGGTCACCGACATAGCCCGAAGAATTGCGAACCTTAAGTGGCAGTGGGCGGTGCACATTGCTCGCAGGACTGATGGCCGATGGGGCCGGAAACTTCTCGAGTGGCGCCCGCGAACCGGGAAACGAGCTGTCGGTAAGCCTCCAACAAGATGGAGCGACGACCTCGTGATGGTCGCGGGAAACCGGTGGAAGCAAGTAGCACAGGACCGGCCTGAGTGGCGAGCCTTGGGGGAGGTCTATATCCAGCAGTGGACGTCTTTCGGCTGAAATGATGATGATGATGATGATGATGATTAAGTAATATGGAAAGCCTCCGAGGAGTCTCTTCTAAACAATGGGTTTGTCTGAAGCGACGGAGCGGTCTATAAAGGTTTTTTTTTAGGTATTGATTGGCAAACAAACACAAAGGCAATTGGCCTGTGGATATATTGCATCATAAGATTACTAAGTTTCAAACGCCTCTAATATGCCAGTAATTTCCTCGGCTCTCTTATACCACGACGCAACTTAGAAGGCGCGCGGCGAGGCACTTAAGCCGTTGACGCAGGGAAAGATGGTAGTAGCTATCGCGACAGACCCTGCGTCACGACTTGCCACTGGCAAATTCCTGGTGACAGTGAATGTTGTGCCGTCGGTAGACCTCCAATAAAGTAAGGCAGCAACATGGCAACAAGACCTAATTTGGACCGAATTTCGATTACGAGTAGGAGATTGTCCAGCCGTGATTATTTAGTGATTCCAAAGACAAACTTTCGAAATGTTTCAGAATGTGTCCATCACTAGTCGACAGTCCAGCTTAATCCGGGTCAGCCATTTTGTTTCCTCTCCTAAAGTGCGAGAGCTAATAACAGCTGTGTTAGTTTCGAAATTAGTTTTTTGTCCGGTTTAATGCTTTGAAATGAGTTTCGTGTTTGAAGAGCTCGGAATGGGAACTTGAATTTCACTGAAAACATTTTGTCATATGAGGGTTTAAGTTTTCTACAAAATGTTAGTTTTCCGAGAATGTTTAGTTTTTTGTTTATAAATAAACAATAAAGTCACAACTTCTTGATTTTTCCTCAGTGCTACAACTTGGTGCTTTTAAAAAAAGGTGTCATCAAAACGTATTTTGATACTGGTAACGCATTGGTGATGCTTTTAGTGCTACAAATAGAAGTTTCACTCAGGAACTTTACGATCTTATACCACCATCTACTTTGTATCATCGGACTACTAGACGACGGGAGGGTTTCCATCCTCATGTTGGGTTGAGTTCCCCATGAGTCGAACAAAGCGATGCGCTCAATCTTTTCTTGTTCGCACTGCTAAACTTTGGAATTACCTCCCTGCGTTTGTGTTTCCCAGTTCCTATAATCTTGGTGTATTCAAGTGTAGAGTGAATAGGCATGTTCTGGGTAAGCGTGTTCCACCTTAGACCCTATCGTTACTTTCAATCAGGTGTAATTAGGGCCAAACGCAAGTCCATTCGTAACAATAATAATAATAAAAAAGTTTCAATAAAATCAGAGCCAGAAATCTATGAAAATCATCAGATTCTTAACTCTGTGTCGAAACCAATGCAGAATGGCCCACGAATGTGTGCCGTCGATAACTCGCTGAAATGAAGGCCGATTGATCGGTTCTCCCATACAACCGAAACAGGATAAAGTAAACGGTAACCAATATTTTGTTATGTTATTGTTATTAAAGCCATGGTGGCCTAGTGATTCGACCTCCTCTCATGCAGAGCGTCGGGGGTACGATTCCGGCTCGCACAAGTTTACTTATGTGCGAAATTCAATTTGAATTTACTACTAAGCTTTTCGGTGTAGGAAAACATCGTGAGGAAACCTGCACGCAATTGCGAAGTAATTCAAAGATGAGTGTGAAGTCCCCAAATCCGCACTGGGCCCTATAGCCCAAACCCTCTCGTGATGAGAGACCTGTGCCCAGCAGTGGGACGAAAATAGGCTATAGTAATAGTAGTTGTAGTAATACCTATCATTTCAAAAACAGTTTTATAAAGCTTTCTTGTGTCACTCCGATATGTATATCATGATGAGTGTTATCTTAAATATTATGCCAATATAACGGCAGTTACAATTCCGAGGAACTTATAACTAGATTCCCAACTATGTATGAACGTTAGGTTAGGTTAGAGCCAATCAGACCGAATCTTATTACAGTTTGGACTAATGTCGTTAGCAAGTTTGCAGGCAACTTGGGACGTGCAAACACCGCTTGATTATGTACAGAATATAATAAATTTTCATGTTTCCCTTTTAGCAGGAACCTCACTGCTGCGCACGGTCGAGAGTTACGCCATGCACACGCTCAAACGCAGCGCTTCGAATCAAAATGTAGGTGGATAGGTACTTCTAGAACAGCGGCCGTGCGCTACGCACGCACGGATCATAACAATTAATGGACCCGTTTAGGAGTGCGCGCGTGCCATAAGCCACAGTGGGGTTTCGGCCTTACACAAGAGATTGTATTTATCTAAATTGTATGAGTTATAATAAACGAGATTTTACCCGCGACTTCACCTTCGCCTTTTCCAGGATACTTTTAAAACCTTTTCCAGGATTCCTGAGATTACGGGACTCCCGGGATTTATATCCAAAGTCCTCTCCCGGAATCCCTCTAATGAGTTTTCGGGATTTTTCCGGGATTTCCGGGATAATAGGTATTCTATGTGTTAATCCGGGTTACAAACTATCTGTATGCCAAATTTCATGCAAATCGAGTCGTTTTAGCGTGATTGAGTAACAAACATCCAAACAAACTTTCAGCTTTATTATATTAGTAAGATTTCATATGTCAGATAGTCTAAATAAATGACTCTTTGCCCAGCAATGGAATGTAATATGCTAGATAAGATAAGTTTGTCTTTGTGTCGCTTCTCAGATGACAAACTTTTTTAAAGTAAGGTAGTTCTATTCACCTACGTTTATCGTGAATCAGGCGGGCGCGCAACTCGCGCCCAACTCGCCCTTACCGTCATTTGTTTCATCCGGAGATGGAGAGTTGATCACTGGCCCGCGTAGTAGTTACACACACGTTTAAATGTGTACAGACGTCCTCGCACGCACACAGACGTCCTCGCACGCAAACATTGACACTTCATTCGAATTGTGTTCGAAATCGTGCTTTTATAGGCCGGGTCCGCCGTGTGCTAGTATCGGTCCGAATGGATTGTTTTTCAAAACTTATAATGTGGTGAATTCGGCTTTCACGAGAACGCCTATGTTCTGAAGGATGATTGAAAATAAATTTTAAAGGGAAATCGTTTGATTCTGAATACCTATGCCCGTCCAACGTATTACACAACTGCTATCAATCTTGCATTGTGGTATGACGGCTCGGCAGAAATATGATTTGGGTCGTGAATGGGACAGATTTTTTTTGTGGTCCCCGTAACGATCGTTCGGCGATACAATATTTCCTGGAAGTGTCTTTCGTACAAACTAAATTTATGTCATAATTTGTTGTGCCGCGACTTCATCTGCGTGGAATATAAAATTGACGGTAACTTTTCCTTCCGATATCCGATTTTAATGAAACATAGCTTATATGGCCTAGTGGTTCGACCTGCCGCCTCTCACGCAGAGGGTCGGGGGTTCCATTCCGGCTCGCACCTCTAAGTTTACTTATGTGCGAAATTCAATTTGAATTTACCACTGAGCTTTTCGGTGAAGGAAAACATCGTGAGGAAATCTGCACGCATCTGCGAAGTAATTTAAAGATGTGTGTGAAGTCCCCAATCCGCACTGGGCCCGCGTGGGGACTATAGCCCAACCCTCTCGTGATGAGAGGAGGCTTGTGCCCAGCAGTGGGACGCAAATAGGCTGTAGTAGTAGTAGTAGTAGCTTATATGAAGCTCCGAGTGATGCTGTATCTTTGAAAACTGCATTCAAATCGGTTCAGTAATACCGGAGATTAACTCTACAAACAGACAGACAGACAGACAGAAAGAAAGACAATACATATTAATGACCACAAATTGTAAACACTTGTCTTTTATTGGTATTTTTGGCAATGTTACTAACAAAAGCAATAGACAGGCAAACAAGATGGTCTTATTTTAATAACGAGATTTTTCTGTATTGAGTATTTCCATTGCATGTATATCCAGGATCCCGCCATATGTTGAAGCATTTCGGGACCAGACCTCATATCTGACGCCCTTTTCTTTTTGCACATTTGGTACGATTGATTCCAGTTTAAGAGCTATTGAGTTGGGGATATTGCTTGTATAAATACTTTGTAGTCCCTTCTTTGCCTTGTGTAACCTACATGGATGATCTTTTATTTTTTCTAGGGGTTTCCGCACAGAAGAAAGATTTATATGTAGACATTAAATTATTATCATGACTGACGTCTTGAAAGAAAGACAAATTTATTTTTGCATCTTGAAATAGAGGATGATGATGATGTATTATGTTTCTTTAAATTGTGTTTATATTTTATACGATTTAATAAAATTGCTTTGGAGGAATTTTAAACAGATTTCTTTTCATAGCTCCCAATTCAAAATTAAATTTGATTACTTTTTTTTATTTCTGATATTATATCTAAAAGTGGTGTCGTTTTTCGTCGGCCAAATCTCTGGGTTAATTAAAAAAGCATACACCTCTTAAAGACTTTAGTCATGACTAATACAAAACAAATTCAACATACAGAATCCAAATGTAGGCCAAAGATAGTAACAAAGCACATAACTCAGTGGTTGTCTGTCTCGTGCAGGCGCCGACTCCAACTGCGTGTGACGTGTTCATTGTGATACACTTAAGCACTAACTAACCTTTCTAACTACATTAGCCTGGGTGCATTAACGCGTTAACTTAGGTTAAATTGAACAAGAGCTGTCATTCCAAACAAAAACGTCATTATCTTCATTAAAAATCTAACGTTAAATTTAACAGACGTTAAATTGATGAAACCCAGGCCAAACCAGTATTTTAAACGTGAAAGTTTGTAGATAAAGGTTCTGAACAAATGTATCGGAGGTCCAACTTCGTCATTAGACAAAAAATAAAGGATAACGTCAAATTTATGTTTTGTTCTCGATTCAGCAAATGTATCGATGGAAGTTATGAATTAAGTCTAGAAAGTTTCAATTTAAAAACCACCCATTATCAACAGATAAGCTTTTTTTTCCAAATAGTTTAAAAAATGAAAATGTGTCAATGTTAACGTTTTAATAAACAAATTATCGGATGAATTGTCGTTCGATATCTTTAGCAAAATCGATTAATTCTTAGTCTCATAGATCATTAGGAAATTCGAAAAGCAATTTTACATCTGAAGTTTTTAACACGCTTTTATTAGATCGGCCTGTATGTTACTATGTAATGGAATCTTGCAAGTTAAATTTGACTCACTTTCCGATTTCCGATTGAGCTGAAATTTTGCACAAATATGTAAATCGCGTGACAATGCAATATTATGATGACGTGGAGCTGATCTGATGATGGAGCTGGAAGGTGGCCATAGGAACTCCATAATAAAACTACATAAACCCATCGAATTTGAGCTCGTCTGCTTCGTCTTGAAGAGTACATGAAGGATTTACAAAGAAAAATACAGTCAGCAATAAAAGCGTGTCCCAAAAATTTAATTTTTCAAAAACTTATTTCAAGAATTATCCCGTTCAAAGAAAGACGAATACATAAACCACCTAACAAGAATTTGACGGATAACCAAGTAACTTTAACTTCAACTTCAATATTTGAAGCGGTCAGAAGTTTCGCTGACCTTTTGAGACCCGTATTGTATAGGTACAGTGGTTGGACACGGTAATTTGTATGTAAACAAGGTACTTACTAGTAGTCTTCATCATCATCATTTCAGCCGAAAGACGTCCACTGCTGGACATAGGCCTCCCCCAAGGCTCGCCACTCAGCACTCAGCGCTTACTAGTAGTCTTCACTACATATTATAAAACAAAGTCGCTTTCTGCTGTCTTTTTTTATTATTATTATTATAAGCAAGCATTTGACCACGATCTCACCTGATGGTTAAGTGACGATGTAGTCGAAGGCGAAACATGCTTACTTACTTAGATAGTACCTGTTCACTCTCGACTTGAAAAGATCCAAGTTATAACTATCGGGGAAGAGACCGGCCGGTAGAGAATTCCACTCCTTAGCTGTCCGCATGATGAAGCATGGAGCGAAGCGCTTCGTGCGCGCTGGAGGAATATCTACAACATAAGGATGGACTCCAAGACCACGACTAGTCCCGTAGTGACGAAATGGGGATGGTGGAATTAAATCAAACAATTCTCCCGCACACTCTCCAAAGTTAATCATATAAAATACCGATTAGCAGGCAACTTTACGTCGGTGATCGAGACTCTGCAATTTATTCACCACCAGCTTTGAGTCACCAATGAGCTTCCTGGCATTATGTATGCTTAGATCTTTAAAACTACGCAACGGATTTTGATGCGGTTTTTTTTAACCGACTTCAAAAAAAGGAGGAGGTTCTCAATTCGTCGGTTTTTTTTTTTAATGTATGTTCACCAAAAATAAATAGTAAACGTGAACCGATTTCGATGATTCTTTTTTTGTTCGAAAGGTGGTACTTCCAAGTTGGTCCCATATTAATTTGGTTCAGTTTTGATGATGGGATCCATGAGAAAATGAGGGAACTCCTCCAAATTTGCTAGCACGTAGATGATTTTGGTGTCAATTTCGAGGACTTCAGAGTTACTTATGTACTTCTATAGTAATGTTTGGAAACTGAAGCCGAAAAAAAATTTTTAAATAAAGAAATTAAAACCGCCTTCAAACTCCGACAGACTGCGAAGTCGGTGTCAAGTGAACCGACCCAAAGAAATGATAATCATATAGTGAACTTGACATTGACTTCGCAGTCTGTCGGAGTTTGAAGGCGGTCTTTATTTTTTTATTTAAAAAAAAAATTTAATACATAAAGTGATTCAAGAGGAAAGTTTTAGTAGGTGTATAATTTGTTATAGTGTAACGCTCAATTCCCGCGAGAACGCTGTAACCGAATTCCACGCGGACGAAGTCGCGGGCAGAAAGCTTGTTGATGATAAAATAATGAGTTAAACTGGATTCTCGTCGAAATAAGTACCTATATATACAAATTCTGAAAATGCATTTACACGTCTAATACAATATCAGAGATACATTGTTAGGTAAATGTATTTCCAAGTCGATGGAGTAGTGACGATATATTAATCTCTATACATTTATAATCTCTGTATCGTATTTAGATTTAGCCATACGATTAAATAAATAAATATTTGTTAGGTACAGTCACAGAATTTAATAGATGAGCCGCTGACTTCGTAATGTCGACGTTTACCTACTTTGTTACTACAAATAGTGCAATAGACAAGAAATCTGCATAATTTGGCCACTAGGAGCGCTGCAATCGCTTGACCCAAACCATCTGTCAATTACATAGAGAAATATTTGTTGTTATTGGTTTTACTTAAATTATTAAAAAATGCCGCGCTGTGCAGTTCCAGGATGCAATGAGACGAGACGTATTTCCGAAAGACTTGGTATGTATCTGGGGCATGTATAATTGCATTGGGATGTCTTCATTTTCATCACAAATAACTGAACCAAAATTAAAATTTCGGTCAATATTTAACAATTTTAAACAAATCTACTTAAAATTTTCAACAAGAAAACCCGTAAAAAATTGTCAGCTGAAGTGTTTGGGTTTTGGTTTGGGTCAAGCGTTTGCAGCGCCATCTAAGTCGAGCTTTGCGTATTCTTGTCCTTTGGCAAATTTTAGCACTGCTGTGATGCATTTAAGGCAAAATTGGGAAGAATTATGAATCTACTACAGATTGATAAGATAAGATAAGATTGAATATGTCCTCTTAGCTCCAAAATTAAAAAGTTATAGCTAATGAATACCATAGCTTAATGCGATTTACTACTTTCTTAATTGAATCCATTACTTATTTTACTCGTCCGTTACGCCGCGGTGTAAAATAGACCAGACAGTCTGACCGCCACAGAAGGTCGCCAAAAATAACTTCCATTCAGATTCAATGCTGCAGGGTCAAGCTTTTTCCGTTCAAATGAAAATTATCTATCTATCTTTTAATCATATTTTAGAAAAATGGCCCCGTCAAAACGGGTCAAAACAGCTAGGGCACCCGTTAAGCCTTCGTTATAAAGAGGCGTTATTAGCATATTGGAACGTATTGTCTAATGTCAGTTTGCTCCATATATTTTGACATATTCTGTTAGGCACTGTTCGTCCATATGTTATTACTTATTATAGGTCAATGATATTTTTTAATCAAGCTAAAGAGGGTCGAAAGTCTGTAACATGGGAGATATTCGAGAAAAAGTTGGCTGGGGATACTAGAATCAATAGCGGAACACATTCCAACAGTTTTAAAAAAAATGTCCGTTTATTTGACCACGCATCACGTAAAAACTACTGGACCGATTTTAATGAAATTTGGTATGAAAATAGTGGGAGTTGGAGGACATAGGTTACTTTTCATCCCGGAAAAACGCATAGTTCCCGCGGGAACTCGATAACCGAATTCCACGCGGACGAAGTCGCGGGCAGAAGCTAGTTAGTACGCGAATTGCAATTATATACACGTTATTGAAAAGCACACATTCAAGAACAGTGCATACATTAAACGTATGGCATACAGGTGGCGGTTTTATCACTAAATGGCGATCTCTACCAGACAACCTTTGGATAGTGGAAATGAGGAAAACAAACTAGGGGTTCTATTCAAAACGTTACATATGGAAAGGAGGATCCCAATTAGGGGTGCTATCTGTTTGTATTTAGCAGGACATGTTCGGCTTTTTCGAGTTTTGTCCGGCTCAATATTCATATGTCCGGCCTGTCCGGCTTTTCGTAAGCGCCTCAAGCGAAGCAATCATCATCATCATCACTACTGTCAGTCATGTCAGTACTGATCGAAGAAAGCTGAAATTTGGCATGTAAGTTCCTTGAAGAGTGTAGGGGAACTGTAGGAGAGGATTTCTCAAAATTCCCACGGGAACGGGAAAAAATGGGGCTTAACATTTAATAAAGGTATGTCTGGCTTTATAACTTTGTCTTTGGCTTTTAGTTGTGGACGTTGTGTGTTATGTCAGGCTTTTGGGGTAAAATGTCCGGCTTTTTCTGGGCAGAGTCCGGCTTTTTCACTCTAGGAGATGGCAACCCTAATCCCAATCCCTGCGCTCGCGCACACACGTCTCGGCTCGTTCAAATTGAACTTTAAATCTAGCCGCTTAGAGTGCGCCGCGACGCGTGAGCGCAGGGAATTGAAATCTCCCTTTCCCATGTGTAACGTTTTGACTAGAGCCCTAGGTTGGTAGGCGGTGTTTTTTACTAAGATGTGTAGAAGAAACAAACACATAATGTGATAAACATACTTACCTACTTCAAGTACATTTTTTTGCAACGACCAATATCCGTTCTTTCAAAGAAGCACTTTATATTGAATTGGGAATTTCCTGTAATGATAGTGCATACTAAATAAATAAATAAATAAATATTTTAGAAGGATTATATAATATTACCCGCAAACTTTAAAATAGGTATAATAGCACGTTACATCCAAAGTTCACGTTTTACCCTTTAGTAGAATTTCATTACAATTCCCGAGATTCTGGAAAAAAACACTAAAACGAAAGTAAACAAAGTCTAATGGCAAAAGTTGCCAGTTTAAAATTGAGCGCGGGAAATTGGGTAAATATGAGTAGCCTTCTCACAATGCCGGATAATCTTTATGTAAAAGCCACTTATACTTAAGATTTTCAACGTCAACAGTAGTAGAGATATTCTACTATAGGACGTCCCGCGCCTCTACAATTAAAAACTACTACTACTACAGCCTATTTGCGTCCCACTGCTGGGCACAAGCCTCCCCTCATTATGAGAGGGTTTGGGCTATAGTCCCCACGCGGGCCCAGTGCAGATTGGGGACTTCACACACATCTTTGAAGTACACAGCGCTGCAGCGCACACAAGTTTTCTGTAGGGCCGCCAAATTACAGCTTTCTAGAACTATCTCCGAGCAATAGTGCGGACAGACGGAAGGACGGACGGTTTGACATGGCGAAACTATAAGAGTTCCTTGTGGACTTCGGAACCCTAACAATGATTTTTCTCGAGCGGCAGGGGCGTCGGGCGGGCACGTCATACCACAGGCTAGCTAGATGCTAATAAGTCTTAGAAAGGTACTGTGGGCATCGTCAACTTCGGAACCCTATACTTAGCGCGTGGCCCGACACGCACTTGGCCGGTTTTTTCTAATTAGTTACGTATTGAAATAGGTTCACGTTTTTTCCTCAGAATGAGGGAGTTCTTTTAAATGGATAATTAATGAACGCCTTAGGTCGGCGCTCAGAATAATATTATTTTATTACATTTTTTGCACCAAGCCGTGGTAGTTTAGTGGGTTTACTTACCGCATCTTATGCTTGTAACGTTGTAAAGTTACATAATATTTTAATTAAATTCGTACTCGATTACATTAACTCAAGGTTACCTTTCGTAGGACCCTAGACACCACGACCCACATTATTTCATAATTTCTTTCCCCCCAACTTTGTATCTTTTTTCAAAAATTTAACGTAACTCTCTTCCCTAACGGTTTTTTTTAATAAATATTTTTTTGTTGAGGTGTGACTAATTTTATTAATTACCTTCTCCCCGTCGAACGTCACATGCTGTTTATCTGACCGTTTGAAATCTGTGCTGGCAACTCCGACATTGTTTAATTTACAAACAGGATTACGATACGTACTTGACGGCCGGATTGGTCCAGTTGGTAGTGACCCTGTCTTCTGTTCCGAAGGTCGCTGGTTCGAGTCCCGCTCGAGGAAAACTTTGTGTGATGAACACGAATGTTTGTACTCGAGTCATGGATGTTTAGTATTTATATATATGTATGCATTTCTCTATATAAGTATTTATATCGTTGTCTAGCACCCATATTACAAGCTTTGCTTAGTTTGGGTCTAGGTCAATATGTGTGAAATGTTCCAAGATATTTATTTATTTATTATTTATCTTCGACAGCCTTTGTCATAATCACAGAGACAGAATTAGAGAAAATAAATTTAAGATAGATAATAAAGGTGCCTACCCGCTTTTACTATGAGATTTTCAGTCAAAGAAAATATCGTGCGGAAATCTGTGTGTTACGTCCCAAATCCACACCGGGCTGCGCCCAGATTCTATACGATCAAAGGCCAGTGCCCAGCGCAGAGCAACCGTTATTCCAATACTTGGTCCAGTCAACGCCCAGCAGTGGGACGCAGCTGTAGTGGTGTGTTAATTGATTACTCTTAGTTCTACCAGTAGCCGAAGTTTAAATGAGTATTCTCCAAAACTAAAAAGATTCCCAAGGCCATCAATTTAATTCAAATAAATGGGGAATAAAAAAAGTTCCGAAGAACATGAAGAAGTTTCCGCTCGCCCCGACACTTTGTTAATTAACGCGATGACCTACTGCCCGGTGTTACTCTGAACGAACGAAACCTAAACTCCGCACTAAAATATGTGCTTGCGTATGTTGTGCGTAATTGTGCGTTCCGACCGATTCTACCAACGATACACAAATGAGAACTTAAAACTCTTTACATAAAAAAGCAAATTATCATAAACAGATTCAAAACTAGTTTTAAGTACGTAAGTATTTATAGTTATAAACGCTACGAGTTAGCACATTTAATGTTGATACTTTCTTGGAGAAATGAAGTAAAAATTAGACCTGCATAGCATACCTATAGTACATTACACACCTAGGGCGGTCAAGTAAAGAAAGTCTCAGATCGCGGGTAAGTGAGGCCCGAGCCGGAGGCGAGGGCTATAATCTAGCGGTCTGAGGATTTCTTTACGACCGCCCGTGGTTAGTATACGATTTTACGTCACCACCTGGCCGTGAAGAGGGATTTTTCGTAGCGCCCAAGGGCGGTAAATCCCGCTTTTCGGCCTGGTGTGACGTAATAGTTATAAACGCTGCGAGTTAGCTCATTTTGCTACTTCCTTGGATAAATTTACTAAAATAGACGTGAGGAACGTTCCTTTAATAGGTATTAATCAAATTTAATATAAAAAACAGGGTGAAAGTACATTTACAGCTTCAAATTATGTTGAAGATTCTAAACTATTGTGTACTCTTCATTACGTAGACCTTCGTCAAGCAACCGCCTCGTCATCGGCCACTCGCTAATGACTTGTAATCATTTGTTCCTGTTTGTAATAGCGACTCAAGTTCCCAGTACAAATTAGGTATAACTAGCACAACACAACTGAGAAGGCGCGCGTTGAAGCAGTAAAACCGTTTGACGTAGGATCTATTATTGCTTATTCCACGCGCCTTCTAAATGGGGGCTATCGCGTGTGAATTTGCCACTAGAGGCGCTAGTGTTGTGTGAGGTCTAATAACATTAACTTTTCATTGGTTTTGACGGGCTTCATGATATAAATTATAATTTCTTTAATTTCCCTGTTGAAAAGTGATCTCCTTCGTGAAATTATCGCAAATATGGATTATTTGGCGATGAATGTTTGGATAATTTTGTTCTGTCCTTTTTTTCTCTATTGTGTGGTGTTCAAAGAGTATTTGTATTGTATTGTATAATAAAAAAATAAAAACCGCCTTCAAACTAAGACATACTGCGAAGTCGGTGTCAAGTGAACCGACCCAAAGAAATGATAATCATACAGTGAACTTGACATTGACATCGCGGTCTGTCGAAGTTTGAAGACTTTTTTTTTACCGATTGTGTTTTGTTTTGCATCGGCCTAGAATAATGAAAACAAATGTATACTAGCAATTCAGAAACGCAAACGCACGAGTGACCTAAAACTAGTTTCTATTTAGCTAAATGAACTTACGTAATTTCCTGAACCTGTCGAATACTTTGTGTTACATTTTGATAGGGAACATGCACGGAAATTGATATTAATATTTAATTACTAGGAGGATGACGAGCCGACGTGTCGTCATCAATAGAAACAATTAGCTTATTTGCCCTTAACTTCGATAGTGTATATATACTGCCGATTTAAGTTTAATAGATTTTGACAGTTTTGGCGTAATAAGTAACAAACATATACACGCCCCGAAATCTTCTTCCTTCTAAGACTATTCAAATGAAAAGATGTTAGTCATTTAATTCATAGTGACACACGTCACGTTAAAAGGCTGGACCGATTAAATTTAGAATGGGGATCATTTTCAGAACCTAGAAATAACATAGGGCTAAGGCTGGAGAACTGCCGGACCGATTTGGCTGATTCTTTTTTGTTTTATTGTCTGTGATTCTAGAAAGGTTTATTTTATCATTAATTAATTATCATTAAGCAAGCACGCAAGGCGACGACCTCGTGAAGGTCGCGGGAAACCGGTGGAAGCAAGTAGCACAGGCCCGGTCTGAGTGGCGAGCCTTGGGGGAGGCCTATGTCCAGCAGTGGACGTCTTTCAGCTGAAATGATGATGATGATGATGAAGCATTTGACCACGATCTCACCTGATGGTAAATGACGATGCGGTCGAGGGTGGTACTTCCTACTTAGATAGTAAATATAAATATTTTTGTATGGGACTCTGTGGTGACTGGTGACACTAAATTCACAGGGCCAACTAGTATAAAATATTATCAGATTATTATTCAATTCCTAAGTCTACGTGAACGAAGTCCTGGGTAACAGATAATGGTTTTACAAACAAATCCATTTTACTTTGCATCTTCTCTATTCCGGGTATATCCTTCGGTCCTGCTTGGTATTCGGGCGGCGAAAACGTGTTGCTTTTTGCCGCGGAGTGTGCGAGGAAAGCGGGAAAACTTTTGATTATTTAGTGTTAAAAACATTGTTGCCGGGTTCCATTCTGATCACTCTGTAAATACATAAATATATTATATACGGGTATCGTATACTTGCTTTTAAAGATCTTTATTCTCTGACTGTCTGAAGACAATGCAAATATTTATCGTTCATCATCATCATCATCATCATTTCAGCCGAAAGACATCCACTGCTAGACATAGGCCTCCCCCAAGGCTCGCCACTCAGACCGGTCCTGTGCTACTTGCTTCCACCGGTTTCCCGTGACCTTCACGAGGTCGTCGTTCCATCTTGTTGGAGGCTTACTGACAGCTCTTCTCCCGGTTAACGGACGCCACTCGAGAACTTTCCGGCCCCATCGGCCATCAGTCCTGCGAGCAATGTGCCCCGCCCACTGTCACTTAAGGGTCGCAGTTTTTCGGGCTATGTCGGTGATCCCAGTTCTACTGCGGATATTCTCATTTCTGATTTTACCACGCAGAGAAACCCCGAGCATAGCCCTTTCCATTGCCCTCTGAATGACTTTGAGCCTTCTTATGAGACCCATCGTAAGCTCCCACGTAAATATTTATAGTGATGAACGAGGAAAACAAATTGCAAATTTCGGGGCCTACCGGCGGCTAATGATATTACAGCAATACGCGCGAAGCGCAATGTCTACATTATCACAAATTCCGAAGTTGACCACGCCCACATTAAAACTAGCAAATTTCAGCTTTCTAGGACTCCGCCGTCACGCAGCAACCCTCTCGTGATGAGAGGAGGCCTGTGCCCAGTAGTGGGACGCAAATAGGCTGTAGTAGTAGTAGTGGTAGGACTCAGCATCTTAGCTAGGCTGCGGTATGGCGTGCCCGACGCTCCTGCCGCTGGAGAAAAATCATTGGTTTCTTCATTATCATTATGATACATAATTATTATACGAGTATATTTATAAATTTTATCAATAATAATAACTTTATTGGTTCTCAAAAAAAAGTTACATATGTGAAGCACAAGCTATATAATCTTAAAGTAATAGATTTACATTTTCGTCGTATAATGACTCGACTGTGTCTGAACTAGGTTGTTGAACCTGTATCTCAGACAGCAGCGCTCTTCCATTGTATCAAAGCCAAAAATCTATGAGTATTATCACAAAAATAAATGAGCTTAAGAAAAATATATAATTAAAAATAAGTGCGCATTTTATAAGTTGGCTGATGGTTCGCCTTTTTAACCCCAATTCAAGAAAAAAAATTACTTCCCCACTTTACGAGTAGGTGCCAAAGAAAACAATATTTTATTGTACCACTTTGTTGGCATCACTAATATGTATTTCATGCCAAATAACAGGTTTCTACAGCTAAGCATCTTCGAGCTATGCTGCAGACAGACATGGCGAAATTATAAGGGTTCCTTGTGGATTTGAACCCTAATAAAAAGTACCTGCTTAAATATAATTTAAACTTTGGGTGAATATTTGCACACGACGTATTTTGGTAATTTTCGTGGCGCATTCGTTTTTCTTTTATTTTATAATTTTGATAACGGATTACAGTAGAAATTGGAAGTATGAACAAAATGCAAAAAAGGCACACTTTTGTGATGAATAGTTTAGCTACAATTCGGTGCCGAAAATTTTCATTGCACACAAATTACAAACGCGCAACACAAATGACATTATTAACTTTAATGACATAAATTTGCTAAATGAAACTAACTTTTTTTTCTGACTTTTCGATTTGTTTGCATTCAGAAAAAAACAGCATACGATATTTCTTGAAAAAATCGGCCATATGGTGTAAATTAAAATAATATTAGGTCCTTACATATGAAATTGGCGTTTGGCGAACTGGCAACTTTGATTCAAAATATGTGGCGTTCGGCTAGGAATTCCAAATTCAAATTTATTTCAAATTTAAGACCATGTATTTCTGTGTTCGAATTACGAAATTTATTTGTTATCGCGTCATTTGTTTTTCTTTCACATCGTTCTGTTCACAATATGGAGAACTTAAAATATCGCTATATTTACGAATATGAGTTTCACCTCGGCACTAGTGCTGCAGAAACGGCTCGTAGGATTAACAATGCGTATGGGGAAGCTACTGCAAAAGAAAATACGGTACGTTATTGGTTCCAACGTTTCCGTTCTGGAAATTTTGACCTACAGAACAAGCCTCGTGGACGGCCGGAGACACAAGTTGATAACGAAGAATTAAAAGCAATTGTGGAAGCAGATCCATCGCAAACCACGTCAGAGTTAGCGGCAGGCTTCGGTGTGAGTGATAAAACCATTTTGATTCACTTGAAACAAATTGGAAAAGTGAAAAAACTTGAAAAATGGGTACCGCATGAATTGAGCGACGCAAACAAAGAAACACGCGTCGAGTGTTGCGTTTCACTTCTCAACCGGCACAATAATGAAGGCATTTTGAATCGTATCGTTACTTGTGATGAAAAAGGGATCTTGTACGACAACCGGAAACGTTCTTCACAATGGTTGAACCCAGGTGAACCAGCCAAATTCTGCCCGAAACGAAAGTTGACTCAGAAAAAGGTACTGGTAAGTGTCTGGTGGACTAGTGCCGGTGTCATCCATTACAGTTTCTTAAGATCTGGGCAAACAATCACGGCTGATGTGTATTGTCAACAATTGCAAACGATGATGGAAAAGCTAGCCATTAAACAACCCAGACTGGTCAATCGATCTAGCCCACTGCTGCTTCAGGACAACGCTCGACCACATACGGCACGTTTGACGGCCGCAAAACTACGGGAGCTGCGACTGGAATGTCTTCGACACCCACCATACTCCCCGGACCTTGCTCCAACTGATTACCATTTTTTTCGGAATTTGGACAACTTCATGCAAGGAAAAAAATTCAATTCTCACGAGGCTGTCCAAACGGCCTTCAAAGATTTTATTGATTCTCGCTCACACACTTTTTTTAGTAAAGGAATCAATGAACTACCTTCGAGATGGCAAAAGTGCATAGATAGCCATGGTACATACTTTGACTAAATAAAAAAATAGTTTCATAAAAAAAATCGTTTTCATTTCTGCCATATGAAACGCCAATTTCATATGTAAGGACCTAATATTAAAAATCAAAATGCGTTTCTACAGACAAATTTAATAGAGTATACAATAGAACGTACTGTTATTGTATTTATGTTGTTTTTAAATGATAACAAGCATAATGAAGCATATACAATGCTCATACTGTCGAAATAACACCTAAAATGTAATTTGTGTGGTGCGATTGTAATTTGTGTGGACTAAAGTTGCACACAAATTACGCCACCCAAATTACAGCAAAAGTGCATTTTTTTTTTGTCGAAACCATTAGCTTTAGGTAAATGACGATAGGAATATTGATTCTCGATAATCTTAACTATAAAACACTTAAGGCCCTTCCCTGACCCAGCATCGTCAAATTGCTCATTTAAGATCATACTTTTCTAAGAAATGTTAAAAGTTAAAAATATGAAAAAAACATATGTTATATTTGATTATATCATCCTTACATTGACAGCTTTCGATACACGTTTCACGAAACTTCGCTCGATACAATTTAATTCCAAAGTAACCTCTAACTCGGACCGCTAATCCAACTTTACTCCAGTTTATTATATCAAACAGTGTAAAACTAATTATAACACAAAAAATATCCATATTATATGCATACATCGACAGCTTTATAAATGCCATTTTTTTAGACGGTATTTTTATAGAAATTAAAACGTGTTAAAAAGTAACTAAATCGGGCGTTCTGTGCGTAGCGCTTTCTCTTTCACTCGTCCCACGAGTGACAGTGACGGCTGAGCTGGGTCTATGAACCGCCTTAAATAGACATCATTGTAAAAGAGTTGAATAGGTATGCAATATTTACTGGCCACACAAATTACCTTGAAGGCTGACCAAAAACATCGTGTCACGAACTATCCTATTTTTCTAAATTACAGCAAAGACTACGGGTCCACTGTGATCGGTAATCGAACGCGAACTAGTATGTCTTCAACGTAGTAACTTAAAAATGGAGTTAAGATAGCTCAATCAATCAGTAACCAGCAGGTATTTGCGAGTCATTAAAAGTCGTTCGCGCGCGGGACAAACACATTCCGATCTCTGTATTTTTAAATTATGAAATTTCTGCATGGTTTTCTACTATATAATATAGGCCAGGAAGAGCCCTTTTAAATCTTTTTTACAGAAATGTATTACGACAATCACAAAAAAAGTTGTATTCATTTGTCTGAGCGAAACTACACGTGTGACATACCTCACAGCTATGCTAATCGTGCATTTTCAAATATTTTTTTGCGTATTAATAGCTCATTATCATTAATTAAATGATAGCAAAGAATACAACCATGTTTTGTTTCTCTTTGAAATATAGCATGATTTTTTTTGCAAGCATGGGACATGCAAAAAACTCGTGTTGAAAATTCACCCATTAGTTGTTCAGTTATTTTCTAATAACTTTTACATCACCCTTGGCCATAAAGTGGGATTTTCTGCCCGCTACGCGGAGAGAAAATCTCACTTCTTGGCCAAGGCAAGACGTAAAAGTTTTGACAAACCACGGGTGGTAATTCGTAAAGCCCCAGATCGCATATTTATGGTCCTCACCTTCGGTTCGGGCCACAAAAACCTGCGATCTGGGACATTTACGAATTCACCACCATAGGTATGTAATGTACTATTTTATATGCTTCTTCTGTTTTTGCTTCCCGCAAGCTGTCTCCAAAAAGGCCTCCATCAAGTGTCACAAAAAACACGTCCCCAAAACAACGGAGTAAATTTAAAATTTGTGTATACAGGATAGCTTTCCCTGCGCCTCGCGGATTATGTTTCCCTCGGTAGGGAACTTGCACGAAAAAAAAATGTTAGTAGTAGGCACCAACCTATTATTTTTATAGTCTATTCATGTGACACAAGATCTTGTTGAAAGTCCAAGTCCAGGCGTGTAAGTATTTATGCTAGAATGATGATGGTGATGATGTATTTTTTAAAGTTTTGATAAGGCATGTAAGACGTTTTGACATTTATTTATTTATTTATTTATTTATTCATAAAAGATTAACATGACCTTACAGTTAACACCAATGCGTCATGAAACCAAATAAAACTATTTTGGCGACGAAACGGCGTGGCTCCGCTGCATCGTCATCTCCGGTGTAGGATTCGGTAGGTTGCCCCGGAACCGTCGAAACACGACACCCTTCGGCCAGAAATCAGCACTCTCGATGTTCTCCAGCAGCGGCCGCGGCACGCGCACCACAAAAGAGCTGAAGTGCACGTAGTGGCGCGAACGCAGCGGGAACACCCTCAGGGAGAAGCCGGTCTTCAGGCGAACATACTCCGCCAAATCATCAGCCGTGGCGGAGTAATGCAGGCGCGAAACATATAGCGCCTTGCTCGGTGTGGCAACGTGCAGACCAGAACCAACCGGTTCTGCAGTACCACCCTGGCTCTTGCGCGGCTTGCGCTTCCTCGAAACCGTAGTGAAACCCTCCTTGTCCACATTGGTGTTAGGGGGCTCCTTTGGAGGAACCCGAACTTCACGCGCTATTGAGGGCGCGACACTCCGGTTGGCTGCGACAGACCGACCAGCTACGGCATCCGCATAGCGATGACGTGATTTAGAGGATGCAGGGGGCGGCGGCCCGGCGCGGAGGGGGCACACGGGCCGCGCAACGGCATGCGCAGTGTCAGCAACATGCGAACTGACCGCGTCGACACTTGGCGCCCGGTCATTAGTCTTGAAATTTGACGCCGCTGCAGGTGACCGAGTTAGCGGGGCACTATTACGCAAACTGATGACTTCGTTGCGTAACTCGGCAATAGTGGCCTGCGAATCGTCAAACTTCTTCAAAATTTCTGCCATGCCTGCCTTAAGGGCCACGATTTCCTTCAGCAGGCCGCTCACGTCGACATGTTCTGGAGTGCAGGACGGCAATCTGGAGACCTCCGTCGGCACGAACTCCGGCAAGTCGCCCTCACGCTCCCTCAGAACATCAATGATGTCCTTAAGGGACTTTATCCCGGTTTCATCTCCTCTCCGGTGAAGTACAACTGTGCCGGCAATCCCAAGGGACTGGAACAGCACTTTCTTCGCTTCGCAGATGTCGGCGGCACTGAAGCTCGCCAAGCAGACCTGCTCCGCGTCCAGCTCATCTTCCCGCAGTAAGCGCAGCAGAAGGGTGAGGAGCTTATTCACGACGGTTTCACCCATCGTTTCAAAAAACTATTAGCGGCGGCCGAGCCGCGCTAATTCCGCAATTAATAAATTAATTAATTAGTCATCAATGCGTCTACGTCGCAGCGCGCATCGAACACGACTCATCGGACATGGCGATCCGTCTCATTAATAGTCCCCAATACGCACGGCTTACAATTAAAATTTAAGTTTAATTTTGAAAAAGTGATATTCTACACAAAGTATATTGTTAATGAATTAATAAATGAAATGAAATGAAATGCGTTTCTCAACTTTTCATACAAACGTATATTCGCTTTTATTCCCAAATTACGAAACAGATTGTTTCGAAACTTGGTACACATAACAAAATCATTATTGTGGGTGTCTAAAATTAGTAAATATCGTTGTAAAATAAAACACAATTAAATTACAGCCAAAAACCTGAATTTTGAAGTTTGTATGAAGGAAACTAAAATGTATGCAAAATTTATTACAATCAAAGTGTATTTTGGACACTAATATCTCTGCCCCACCATTACTTGTAAAATTTGGTGCCAATCTGATAAGCAGTTTGCGAATTAAAACGTAACTACGTTTGTATGCAGTAAGGAGCTTACAAGGACTCTTAAGAACTCAGAACAAATTTGACACAAAAACACACTACAATATACCTACTTAACAGAGTAAGTGCAACACACAAGTTGATTTAAGCCATTCCTTTGGGCTTCAATCGTATCGACTTCATTTAATTGAAGATAAGATCATGTGTTTGAAGCTGGAGCTTCTGGATATCATCCTTTTCATTTCGATGTAGCACCACCATGCCATGCCAAAAGATTTATTTTGCCAGACGTCATACAAAATTTCGAAGCGATTTAGATACCTACAAGTTATATCTGGATATGGATGATCGAATGTCTGAAATAAAGAAATTATTATAAATTATCATATCGCCAATAAAGGCTTGACATTTTTTCTTATGCATGTACCCAATCTAACCAAAGCTTACAGCCGATGGAATCCCTAATTCAGTTATTTCGCCTTTTTCATATTGATGAAGGGAATGTTTGGAACATTTGCATCACAATAGGTAATGTGACGTTGTCTTGAGCGGCGCTGATGAGTTTTTTTGAGTGTAACGGGAAAATGGCGGTAGCTAATGCTTTTGCATAATTGATGTGTGCATGGGGGAGTTACCGTTTGAAAATTCACAAAGGCAAGACGAAAACATGTTTACAATTTTTGTATAAAATATTTCTATCCTTGTAATATCCGTGAATGTGCCGATTGTGACTATTTCCGTCAGTTAGGCTGACTGAGAAACTTCCACTTTTATAATATACTCAATAGCAATTAAGAGTCCCCGGGACGTTCCTTTCTCCATACAAACGTAGTTACGTTTTATTTCGCAATCTAATTCTAAAAAGTGCCTACGTTATGCCTATATTATAAAAACATTCGTATGAAGTTTTAACAATAAAGAGATCCAGCTGGAGTTTCAAATTTAAAATTCAAATTCAATCATTTATTCAGCAAATTGGTTACATAGGGGCACTTTTACACGTCAGAAAAAGAATTTACCAGCGCTTCCTAGACCCATTGCTTGAGAAGAAGCGCCGCAACAAACTCAAGCAGAAGGCCTTTTTTCAAGATTTCCGCATAGTTACAAAATTTACATTTACACGTATAAAATATACATATAGGTACGTACTAAAATTACATTGAAGGGATGTATAGTCCCTAACTTAAACTTAAATCTAAGATCTTAGAGATGTATAGTCTCCAAGGGTCCAGAAAAAGAAATATATCATTGAGATGGTCTCCATTGTCAAATAAATATAAATTCCATAGATGTCGACAATTTCAAAATGTCAATAAATAATGAATTACATCATGTATAAAAGAGTTCATTAATACATGTCAATAAGAACATGATGAGGTCTCTTGCTTAAAATGTTTAACTTTGTAATATATTTAAGCTAATGATTATTTTTAAACGTCCTTGCAAGCATGAACAGACAGGACACAGTGAGACAAGATTCGAGTTACTTGTAAGCCTATGTCCAGCAGTGGGACGCAAATAGGCTGTAGTAGTACTACTACTACTATACTAAGGGATGCAACAGTTAATCCAATGTCAGTTTTACAAGCTCTGCTTATTAAAAAAAGCCATCGACTTAAAAAAAAAAAAACTATACTTACATAGACATCAGTTACCTGACTGATCAACTTTCAACCACAATAACTATAGCCATCTTTTTTTATGATTTTGGAAGATGGTCCCTTTAAGTGTGTACACTACTACTACTACTACTACTACAGCCTATTTGCGTCCCACTGCTGAGCACTGGCCTCTTCTTATTACGAGAGGGTTTGGGCTAGAGTCCCCACGCGGGCCCAGTGCGGATTGGGGACTTCACGCACATCTTTGAATTACATACTTCATCTTTTCGGTGAAGGAAAAACATCGTGAGGAAACCTGCACGCATCTGCGACGTAAGTATGTACAGCGTCAAGCGAACGTGACTAGTCAGATTATGATAAAAAAGGGATATTTAAATACTATTGTGGCGGAAATGTCCGGTATGGAAAACACGGAGTTCAAGGACGAAGAGAGATTTATTGGGGAAACTATTATAACTTTACAGAAGTTAATCTAAACCTAGAGAAGATCCAGCTGCTGGGATGCAGGTATGTACAAAGCAGGTGGGTTAGCCTACCGTTTCGATACCATGAGAATTTTCTCAACATTACTTAATAAATCTACTTCGTACAGTCGTTAGCGTGTTCTAACTCGACGCCAGCGCCATCTATCGGCGGATAGGGTAAAACTGTTGCTACACTATTTTAATTCAAAATTAATTGGAAAATCCCAGCTCCTATTAAAATACCATCGGTATTACGCCAAGTCCCTCCCTATATTTACAGATAGAGTTGAATCCGTCTGCAAATTTCCAATCGACTAGGTCCTTTCAAAGTAAACCTGGCTATCGAGCCCCAACTTACAGCACAAGTTGGATTGGCTCATTATTATGAAAACCAGTACTTTCTCGCTGATTTACAACTATCGGTATTTCTCTGGCAATATCTGGAATTTAAATTTTAACAGCGCATCGTATAATAAATACATAAGAGATCTTATTTGTTTATTTATTTTACAGAAAACCAACAGCCGTATTGCTAAACAAAATTACAAGTGATAGGTGTAAAATTCAATTTGAATTTACCACTGAGTTTCTCGGTGAAGGAAAACAACCTGCACGCATCTATGAAGTAATTCAAAGATGTGTGTGAAGTCCCCAATTCGCGCTGGGCCCGCGTGGGGACTATAGCCCAAACCCTCTCGTGGTGAGAGGAGGCCTGTGCCCAGCAGTGGGACGCAAATAGGCTGTAGTAGTAGTAGATGTAACATAACATAGACCATTGACAGTTTTTCCTTTCATTATCATAATAGTCTTTAAAGTAAGAGCGGAAATATAATATTAAAGAAAATCCAATCAAAACTAGATACAATTTTGAAACAAGAGACCAGAAACTAGTGCGTGTGTATATGGTGTATGTGTAGATGTTTGTGTGTGAGTGTGTGTGGTAGTGTGAGAAAGAGTGGAGATCTTCATTAATAACTAGTTATTGCCCGCAACTTCGCTCACGTGATATTCAGGTATCGTGTTCCCGCGGGAACTATGCGTTGTTCCGGAATAAAAAGTAGTATAATTATGTCCTTTATCGGGGACTCGGACTCCGTGCCAAATTTCATCTACATCGGTACAGCGGTTGAAGCGTGAAGAGGTAACAGACAAAATTACTTTCGCATTTATAAAATGAGATGGCGGGACAACCTAGACGTCTTTGATAAAGAGTGGCAAACACAGGCACTGAACAGGGACACCTGGCGGAAAAAAGGGGAGGCCTTTGCCCAGCAGTGGGACACTCCAACAGGCTAATAAAAAAAAAAAAAATATTAGTAGGGAAAGTATGAAATATTAGTACGCATGGATTGAAACTCATCCCAGCTAACGTCATAATCACTGAACATTACCGCAAAGGTGACAGTAACAAGGCGCTCAAGCGTGAGCTGAGAAAGCAATCAAAGTGATTGCTTGATTAACTTTACCGTTGCTCGACGGCAAAAGCGTCAATCGAAATCAAAAAACTGCCTTCAAAACTTGACAAGTCTTTGACACCTACTTATTTATTAAATTTTCTCAAACATGCAATGAAATATTGATATTATGTTCTTCTTATAAGCCTGGGAAGTATCACGTTTCAGGCGCGGCTAGACAATTGGTCTATAATGAAATTTCATACAAACGTTGCAGGCCTAGGCCGGCAACTCACTTTTTTAAAATTTTCATTTGATATATTTGTGACACAGCATCTTGGCATTCCGCCATTTAAAAAAAGCTACAAACAATATTTACTCTATGGTTCGATATGACATTCTGCAAATACAGCTATTAAAAAAGCATGAACTATATTTGCTACATATGTATCGCAGTTTTATTTATGTAAAAAAGACAAAATATATTATATATAAAATATTATTTTATTTATTTATTTTATTGCATGTTTGAGAAAAGCACTATACATACATCGGCGGGGAACGGAAGTTGTCGGCCTCTTAACTATAATACTCGGCCTGCAACATCCTCCTTCCCGGCCTCTGTAGTAATGTACTATTAATTTTGATTAAGTAGCTATTAAAATATACTTTTATAAGTATGAAACTAACAACGGTTTTTTTTCTAGACCCTTGGAGATTATACCACAGGGCGGACACGGCCTATAAAAGCACGATTTCGAACACAACTCGAATGAAGTGTCAATATTTGCGTGCGAGGACGTCTGTGTGCGTGCGAGGACGTCTGTACACTTGCAAATGTGTGTGTGCTAACTACGTGGGCCAGTGATCCACTCTCCATCTTCGGATGAAACAAATGCCGGTAAGGGCGAGTTGGGCGCGAGTTGCGCGCCGGCTAGATTCAGGCGGTTGATTCCGTGGCCATTCTGTATGTATGTAGTACTATTAAATACTAGCTTATATACACAATCCTTACTTCCTTACTCCTTACTATATACTATACTTACTATAATATAATATTATAAAGGCGAAAGTTTGTTTGGATGGATGTATGGATGGATGTTTGTTCCTCTTTCACGCAAAAACTACTAAACGGATTTTAATGAAACTTTACAGTAATGTAGCTTATAGATCAGAATAACACATAGGCTACTTTTTATCCTGGAAAAACGTATAGTTCCCGCGGGAACGCGATAACCGAATTCCACGCGGGCGAAGTCGCGGGCAGAAGCTAGTAAGTATATAATAATTTAAGCCGTGGTGGCCTAGTGGATTGACCTACCGCCTCTCATGCAGAGGGTCGCGGGTTCAAATCCGGCTCGCAACTCTGAAATGCATGTGCGAAATTCAATTTGAACTTACCACTGAGCTTTTCGGTGAAGGAAAACATCGTGAGGAAACCTGCACGCTTCTGCAAAGTAATTCAAGGATGTGTGTGAAGTCCCCGATCCGCACTGGGCCCGGGTGGGGACTATAGCCCAACCCTCTCGTGATGACAACATAGTCTTAGTACATATAAGTTATCTTAAGTTGAACGCATTCACTGCCACCGACGCATATATGCGTTTTGCTGACTTTCCCGCAGTGCCTTGAACGCACATGTGCGTTGCAATGTTCCCTTAATGACAGATGTGGCACCTGGCGAAAGTTCGTAAAAAGAAGTGGCAGTAAATGCGTTAAGTTAAAAATGTACCTACCAACCTTTGGGATGTTGAATAAAGTTTTGTCTATGTCTATGAGAGGAGGCCTGTGCCCAGCAGTGGACCGTAAATAGGCTGTTGTAGTGTAGATATAATAATATAGACATGTTTATATCCCGTTTAAAAAGCAATGCGTCACTATATGGAACGCAACGTTGCAGGTTTTAACGCGACGTCATTGCGGGCGTGTTCTCTGTTGATTGAAAACCTAATGGTCCGCGCATGTCACCGTCACCAAAACAGCCCTTGACGTCCCACTGCTGGGCACAGGCCTCCTCTCATTACGAGAGGGTTGGAGCTTCAGTCCCCACACGCGCTAAGTGAGGATTGGAGACTTCACACACTTCCTTTCATTACTTAAGTACTTGGGTTTGGTTTTCCTTTACCTTAGGTAAAATTTGGTATGGAGATAGACGAAGTCCCGGGAAAGGCCATAGGCCACTTTTTATCCCGGAAAAACGCATAGTTCCCGCGGGAACGCGACAACCGAATTCTACGCGGGCAGAAACTAGTACATGATATTTACCTACTTATGCAGGGATAATCCATAATTCCCGTTGGCAATACGCCTATTTCTCAAGGCCAAGGCGGGAAAACAGGTTAAAAATAGAAACGAGTACCTACGAAACTATTTTTAAAACGCAAGGCCCTGAAAACCTTTAAAATTTGTAAGTAAAGTGCAAAAAGCCATGGTAGTCTAGTGGTTCGACCTATCGCCTCTCACGCAGAGGGTCGGGGGTTCGAATCGGACTCGCCACCTCTGAAATTATTTAGTGCGAAATTCAATTTGAATTTACCACTGAACTTTTCGGTGAAGGAAAACATCGTGATGATAATATTAATAGTTCCAAAACAACATCCTCGACATCACTACATAGTATAAAACAAAGTCGCTTTCTCTGTCCCTATATCCCTATGTTTGCTTAGGTAAATCTTTAAAACTACGCAACGGATTTTGATGCGGTTTTTTTAATAGATAGAGTGTTTCAAGAGGAAGGTTTTCGTATATAATTTGTTATAGTTTAACGCTCAATTCCCGCGGGAACGCTATAACCGAATTCCAGGGCAGAAGCTAGTATCTTTATAAATTGTAGTCTATGTGTTATTCTGATGTATAAGCTATATTATTGTAAAGTTTCATTAAAATCCATTCAGTGGTTTTTACGTGAAAGAGTAACAAACATCCATCCATAATTACAAACTTTCGCGTTTATAATATTAGTAGGAAGTAGGATTCTGTAACTATACATCTATCTCTAAGATCTTAGATTAAAGGTTTAGGTTAGGGACTATACGTAACTTAAATGTAATATTAGTACGTATACGAGTAGGACCTATATTATTATATGTATTTTACATCACCCTTGGCCGTAAAGTGAGATTTTCTGCCCGCTACGCGGAGAGAAAATCTCACTTCTTGGCCAAGGCAAAATGTAAAACTTTTGACAAACCATGCACGGGCGGTAATTCGTAAAGCCCCAGATCGCATATTTATGATCAGAAACCTGCGATCTGGGACATTTACGAATTCACCACCCCTAGGTCTATAGTGTACTATTATACATATACCTAATGCAAATGTAATGTGAATTAGTATGTGTTTTTTTTTTATAAAAAAATCCTTCTGCTAAGTTTGTTGTGGCGCTTCTTCTCAAGCAATGGATCTAGGAAGCGCTGGTAAATTCATTTCTGACGTGTAAAAGTGCCCCTATGTGGCAAATTATTGTTTCATTGATTTATTGACAGAGTTACTGTAAGCAGACCGCTTTCTGTCTGTTACCTCTTCACGTTTAAACTGCTGGACCTGTTTAGATGTGATACGGAGATACTTCAAGTCCCGGGAAAGGACAAAGGCTAGGTATTTTTTATCCCCGAAACAACAAGTCCCGAGGGAATGATAAGAGAATTCATGGAATTGCCTATGTTATTGTAACTAATTGAGTAGATTATGCTTGTGATCTCGAATAATTAATATAATGATTTGTAGGAATAATTTGAATTCATAATTTCCCGGATTATAATAACAGCATGTAATAACTTGAATTTATATGTGTATATATGCTAAATATTCATAAGACTGACCTTTAACTGATATTAACAATATTTTTTTCATTTCATTTTCATTATAAAACCGAATTCCACAAGGACATAATCGAGGGCAAAAGCCTGTCGAATATAAGGAAAACAATCTTCACATCTCATACTCCTACTTCAAGTACCTTCAAAGGGCAAAGGCTATCTGTATCGATCCTTAGTCCATCTGCATTCGGACCCTACTTCCAGGCGATTACCTCCTTTGCCACCGCTACACAAATGCACTGTGAAGCCTTTGAATAGAGTATAGTCGAGGTTACGTATCTTGAGTTTATTTGTTGAACAGATAATAATTAAGCTGGACCTATATTCAAAGTCTTAAACAGAGATCTCCCTGTTCCGTATAGGATCGCTCACGCGTGAAGTTGCACTTTAAATCTAGCTGCCTAAAGTTCACGCGACGCCTAGATCCCTATTTAAGACTTCGAATATAGGCCCTGCAATAGGCTCGCGTTTGACCCTGATCACACCTGATGGAAATTCTAAGGGTCTAAGGTAGAACAGGCTTACCTACTCAGAGCATGTCTATTCACTCTATACTTGAATACTTACACCAAGATTATAGGAACTGGGAAACACAAATGCAGGGAGGGAATTCCAAAGTTTAGAAGTGCGAATAAGAAAAGATTTTTTTTTCATATCATTGGTAGGAAAACGAGCACACGGGCAACGGTGGTAAGCGGTCACTGCAACCCATGGACATAGAAATCTTATGATTTCTTATTAAGAAACCATAAGATCTCGAATGCGTTGCCAACCCTGAGGCCCAAGTCGGAATGCCTCTGTGCCAGTAACTTCACCGGCTGCCTTAACCCCCTACCAGAACACAACAGTGCAAGCACAGTGCTATTTAGCGGCAGGTTAGTGGGGAAAGACGGCAACCATCAAATTTAGCGCATCGCTTTTTTCAACTCATGGGAAACTCAATCACACGAGGATGTAAACCCTCCCGTCGTCTAGTGGCCCGATGATATTATACAGATGGTGATATTGGTGATATAAGTTCCTGAGCACACTCTCCATATACATACACCTTATAAAAAACCGACAGACAGACAACCCTACGCCGATGCTCCAAGCTTTGAAGCTTGGTTCCAATGAGCGTATCGCCGCCAAGCATCCTCCTAGGTCGACGGTCCACGAGTCCATTGCAATCAAAGCAGCCATTGGTATTACATAAACAGATACCTTTACATACATCCCTTCATCACCAACGTTACAAATATACAAGGTGACACATTGAACGTTACACAAAATATGTTTTTCAATCTCGTCTCCCTGATGCTAGTTTGTCATTGTTGTGAATTTTAAATTGTTGAAAATAATAATGCCTTCTGTTTTACCCTCTCGTGATGAGAGGAGGCCTGTGCCCAGCAGTGGGACGCAAATAGGCTGTAGTAGTAGTAGTAGGCCTCCTGTTTATCCATTCACTAACATAGTTTGGTCATGGTGGAGCTTTATTTGATATCGCAGAGTACACGTCGCATCGCATAGCAGTTTCGCGAGCGCGATACCCGGTGTCTCCATTCGCACACGGCAATTGATCTACTTATGTGTACAGAATTTAAGAGACTATGGATGTCCATGTGCGAATGTTCGCAGCCTCAGTTCATGCTTAAGGTTGCACTATTATATCTCTTTTCGTTAACTAATCCGGAATCACTTATTTTGTCTTACGTTCAATGGTTCACCAGGTATAAGTAGATATACGAATCTACTTATACCTGGTGAACCATTGGCGGGCTGGCACCAACTGGAGGGTTGAAGTAAAGGAGCGCAATCTTTATAGTTCCAAAAGTGGGCACCAAATCGGGTAGGTTGGGGGCGCTGCGGTCGCCACTCCAGTCAAGCCACCTATAGGCGGATACTCTGCAGTAGCGCCTTCAGATGGCGCTGCTGAGGCGAAAACGATTGTGAGGAGAGTGTGTTTTGTTTTGTTGCTTATCAAATCCGCTGGACACGTTTTCAACTGTTTCGCCATAAACTCCATATAGATTCGGTTGACGTCGCGTCAGCCTAATAGCTTTCAGGTATAACGACATCTAGCGTCAAACGCCAACAATTATATATCTACCTAGCCAGACATTGTGCCTCTCACAATAGAGACTACAATGGCGTAACGAGCAATAAGTCAGGTGCACATGAGAGCGTTAGTAACTTGACACACAGACGGAATTAATGGCGAGTATTTAAAAACATTAGTGCTAGGTATTTTTATCGGACTAGGTACTCGCTTCTGCCCCCGACTTCGTCCGCGTGGAATTCGGTTATCGCGCTCCCGCGGGAACTATGCGTTTTCCGGGATGAAAAGTAGCCTATATCCTTTCCCGGGACCTCAAATATCTCCATGTCAAATTTCATCTCAATCGGTCCAGCGGTTGAAGCGTGAAGAGGTAACAGATAGACAGAAAGACAGAGTTACTTTCGCATTTATAATATTACTAGCTTCTGCCCGCGACTTCATCCGCGTGAAATACGGTGATAGCGTTCCCGCGGGAATCGAGCGTTAAACTATAACAAATTATACACGAAAACATTCCTCATGAATCACTCTATTAAAAAAAACCGCATCAAAATCCGCTGCGTAGTTTTAAAGATCTAAGCATACATAGGGACAGACAGATAGCGAAGCGACTTTGTTGTATACGATGTAGTGATATGGATATGGAATAAAATAAATTAGTTAAGTCTGGTAAAAAACTGCATAATTACCTGATGAATCTTATTTAGTAATTTACCTCAGTACTCACCTGTTTGTAAAGAGAGTAGAGACTGATCGATCCCACAGTCAAACCGTGTAAACTGTTTTGTGGGACACTTTTCCTAGTTTATGTTTTTGTATTTTTTAATAAAATAAATACATAAATAAATAAAAATAAATAAACACGAAAATTAACATTTGCTGTCCTATAGCCACGGCCGTGTGTCCATAAGACCCCAGCTCAATACATAATGCATGTAGACTTAATCTTCGACTGAGCTCAAAGTTGGGCTCGGATATTAAAGCCAACCTGTGGCTTACTCAGAACACGATGCACCATACGTATAATGGTATATATGAGAAAAGTATTACGGTTTTGTAGAGTTTCAGACTATAGGGATATGAATTTACTTTTCATAGCTCCTGTTTGGAAAGTTTAATTTTCATGGGAAGATAGCCGGGTGGAAAATTGCGTTTTCATCTCTAGGGTGGAAAGTATTTTTTTTATTGTTACGATTTGCCACGGAGTTAGGATAATTTAGTTCATCATGATGAAGAAAAAAATACTTGACACGATGGGTTCATATTAAAATAATTTTACAGTTACTCTATTTTTTTCACAATTACAGAAAATCGACATTTAAAATCATTCCTCTAATCTACTGCCCGCCATAATGCCATGATAGCATGACACTTTTTTTCACGTTTTGGCATGGCCATCTAGATGCACGTCGTGACCTATTAGATGTATTTTTAGTCATCATTTAAAAATCCCGAAGAATTGAGAACGTCCTATTATTGACGGCGTTTAAAAAAAGAATTGTCCGTGTCCGAAGTGCAATTATTCCAAACGGCCATTCAATCGCTCCAGTTACGTCGATTCCCTGAACATCACTGATGCGATGCGAGTATGGATTTAATTTCGGCCAATCAACGCCTCGCGCATAGTTTGGAGCCAATTATGGCTACCACGGGGGATGTAATTTGAAATTAGAAACAGGGGTGACGCGTTCGGTTTTTGGTTTGTCTTGTGATGAAGCCGTCATGACTATTGCAGACTCTTGCAGGGAAGAACCCGCGAGTTATCGGTCCGTCATACTACGAGCGTCTACCCGCACAGCTAAAAAGTGAACCGTCTGACGCGGTGTTTCGACGTCAACTTAAGAACCTTTTGTTGGAACATCCGTTATATTCTGTTAAAGAATACATGGACTTAGATTTACAATTTGACATACCAATTGTACCATATGAATCCTATTACTTGTTAACATTATTTCTTATTTTGGTATGAAAAGACGATCCTAACAGTGAAACATTTTATTCCTGATTTTCATTTTATTTTTATTTTGTATTTTTTCAGACGATCTCAATGTGAAATTCTCTTATTTTGACATGTAAAATATGCTGTAATTTGATATTGAGAAATAAATGTCTATGTCTATTTAGTGGTTTGACATGTGTTTCACATGTTACCGTTCATGTCAGAGGTTTTGACATTGGAAATGTATTTTCGTTCGATCCAGTATAGGCTCCGATTTCACAAAAAAGTGCGATCCTCTTATTATTTCATTTCGTGCTTCCATTTTAATATGCTGTATGTATAGGCTATTGTTGTGTTGGTCTTGAGAATGTGACAGATGAAAGGACGTTATCATTATTTTAAAATTTTAATAAAAGTTTGATGCCGCAGAAGTCAAAACTATTTTTAAAGAGTCAATTCACCGTCTATGTTTAAATGCTGAGCTAATGGTCGCATAGTTGGCACAATGTAACTTATCATACAAAGTACGGGACATTACACTAAATTGTATTCAAAACGCAGCCCTAGAGCGCTAATTCGACCGTTACGTTGCTGCGTAACTACATCGTAAATTTGGAAATCAGAACGCCCCGAGCAATGCAGAACAATGTCCGTTAAATTTTGAATTTCGAAGGCAATTTAGTCGATGCGCCGAATTCGTGTTCGGGTGCACTTGATGGCATGATTTTGAATTTGGAACTAAGGCTACGTTGTTTTTTGACTTGGCCAGTATTTCGTGCTGTGATATCATCAAGTAAGGTAGTTATTAGGGTTCCGTACCCAAAGGGTGAAAAACGGAACCCTATTAATATGCCTCCGATGTCCGTCCGTCCGTCCGTCCGTCCGTCCGTCCGTCCGTCCGTCCGTCCGTCTGTCTGTCACAGAGCTCTATCTCTTCAACGGAAATAGGTAGAGATTTGAAATTTTCACAGAATGCGTGTTTCTGTGGCCGCTATCACAACAAATACTAAAAAGTTAAAATATATCTATATAAATTGGGGTCTTCATACAAGTAACTGTTTTTTTCTTCGTCTCATTTCAAGCGCTCTATGTAATAAATCGTTATAGTTAGATACTTGAAAATTTCACCATAATATTATTGGATAAATGCTCCATAACAACAAATACTGAAACAGTCAATAAATTTATTCCCAATGCGGAAAATCCACACGGGAAAGTTACGCAGTTTTTCGAACTTTTCTCTATACAAACATTAATACAATAAAATATTATAAATAAAACAAGAATAGTATTTCTGACTCTAAAACAATTAAAAAATAGAAAAACTGAAAAAAACCCATTATAAACAACAAGAAAAAAAGTGTGGAGAGTTTGGGGTTTGAACCCACAGTCACTCGATTGAGTTTCCATTCCACATCTCTCATGCTCAGTTGTACGGAACCCTACATATGCGATTCCGCATTTGACTGATTTTAATAAATAAATCGGTGTGCAAATCAAATACAGAACGCCTTTTGCGCCTTTCTATGGCAGTAAACTGCGGTAAATATTGGGGGCTCGTAAAACCGGTTTACGCGGCCTGTCAGCTCACGCAATAACTGAAGTCGAATGAAACTGACAATTCCGAGCCTTTCTTTGCCCGCTGACAGGTGACAGGCGCTCTAATGGTAGCTGATTACTTCCTTTCATTTAAGTTTTAAAAGGTGACTTTAATATTTTAGCTTTTGTTTTTGGCAATATACAAAATCTTCGCTAAAGCGCAAATTTTGGTGCTTTTTTTTTGGAAGAGTGCTCAAAAATATTATTACTATGTAACTACCTTCTGCCCGCAACTTCGTCTGCGTAGAATTCGGTTGTAGCTTTCCCGCGGGAATTATGCGTTTTCCGGGATATAAAGTACCTACCTACACTAAGTTCCTTTCCCGGGACTCGAACTATCTCAACAAGAACAAGGTTAAGGAGCATTATTTGTCACTTGTCTGATATGTACTGCTTTTCTTTTCTTGGATAATGTATTACATATTTTAATTTATTTGGCTGTTATCTATTTATATGTAAGTTTATGTATGTTTATATATAAAAGTATCTAAGTATGCTTTTTACTTTTTGTGTTTGTTTCTTCTGCACATCTTAGTACAGAGCACCGCCTACCAACCTAGTTTGTTTTTCTTCATCTCCACTATCCAAAGGTTGTCTGGTAGAGATCGCTATTAAGCGATAAGACCGCCTGCTGTATGCCATACCTTTTTGTGTAATTACATTATGTCTACTGTTTCTTGATTGTGTGGTGTTCAATAAAGTATATTGTATTGTATTGTATACCATACAATATACCGAATTTCATCTAAATAGATCCAGCGATTTAAGCATGCAGAGGTAACATACTGACAAACAGATAGGCGAACCGACAGATTGAGTTACTTTCGCACTTATTTAAATTAGCAGTATTGAAGCAATAAATAAATGAATAAATATCTTGGGACATTTCACACATATTTACCTAGCCCCAAACTAAGCAAAGCTTGTACTATAGGTGCTAGACAACGATATAAATACTTATATAGAGAAATACATACATATATAAATACTAAACATCCATGAATCGAGTACAAACATTCGTGTTCATCACACAAAGTTTGCCCCGAGCGGGACTCGAACCCGCGACCATCGGAACAGAAGACAGGGTCACTACCAACTGGACCAATCCGGCCGTCAAATACCTATTTAAAACTAAAAGGTTTATTCTATTAAAGGAATGACTTAAATCAACAATTATTGTTCAGCAATAGTTCCAGTATAAGTGGTCATATTTTAGAATTTAGGTAAAAAAGTATAATTAGTTATGATGTTTCCACCAAACTAATAAATGCCTCACGCGAGCTTCATATTAAAGACGAAGTTATTTGATTTATCAGGCCATTGTTAGCTTAATGGTCATTCGTAGGTATCTGGTTTATTTGAAAAAGGGAAATTTATGTGTCATTAACTTTGGATCAATATTGGATATAGGAATCACGATTTGATAATGACTGTTCGAATTAGGCCTATTTCAGGCACCGGCGACGAGACGCGCCACAAAATTTGTGTGACGTTTTGGTTCCGTAAACTTTTTACCAAAGATGTATTTCCGATAGAACTCTCCGAGCAGAATAAGACAGAAGTCAATCGAATCAAACAGTGTTGCGTGTAAATAAATGAGTTGGTTTTTTATATGAAATATGTTACTTTTGTTTTCCCTACAAAGGTCTACCTATATATTCAACAAGATTTCAAGTTTAGTAGGTATACGTTCTTTTAAAAAATCTACTTTTTATTCGTTTTATGTTAAAACATAAGCCGTGGTGGCATAGTGGTTTGACCTACCGCCTCTCATGCAGAGGGTCGCGGGTTCAAATCCGGCTCGCACCTCTAAATTTATTTATGTGCGAAATTCAATTTGAATTTACCACTGAGCTTTTCGGCGAAGGAAAACATCGTGAGGAAACCTGCACGTATCTGCGAAGTAATTCAAGGATGTGTGTGAAGTCCCCAATCCGCACTGGGCCCGCGTGGGGACTATAGCCCAACCCTCTCGTGATGAGAGGAGGCCTCTCTGTGCCCATCAGTGGGCCGTAAATATTGTAGTGGTGGTTAAAAACGTAAACGTATTTTTTACATTTAAAGCTTACTTAAGCATGTAAGTTCTAAATATGACAGACTGTTATGAAACTTTTTTATTTATCTAAAATAATTTACTGGTACTAACAAAATAAATAAATAAAACAATTGTTAGAAACAAATTAGGGTTCGCTTTATTTACCCAACTAAAGTCAAGTTACGCATACGCAGGTGCTTCAAAAAATTCGAAAAGTCTACCAAACGTTGCAAGATGGCAACACTATTTTCTCAAAAATGGCCGGGAAACTCGTCATTGTCTATCAGACCGCGAAGTGCGTCATTGACGATCAGTCAAAAAATAAAAAATAAACTCAACTGCATGCCCCGGAAATTTATATGAAATTACTTCCACGGCACGTATAAGCGCAGGGAATGTTGTATGAAATTTCATTATCGTACAGGTACTTTTTTTTAAACTGATAAATACGCAAAAGAATTCCCAAACAGCCAAGTCTGGATGTTCTGTATCTGTCAATTGACGCGAAACGAAACGTTTTTATCCGTGTCTGAAACAGCGCAATGTATTTCAGAACGGAATTTAAAAAAAAAGAGCAATCCATAAAGAGCGGGAGTTCTTGTCTTGTATTAGATTTATTTAGCTAAATTTCATTATCAAAAATTAATAAAAGGTTTTAATTTTTATAAAAAACGAGAAATCTACTTGCGAGTTTTTAACTTGCCGTGTCTGTCTAGTGTGTCTGTTAAAGTCAAATATCGGTGAATACGAAATAAGACTGGCGTTCCATTGGACTTGTTGTAAGTACTTGACTATCTTTGCGTGCGTGTCAATGCTGTATTATGAATACCTAATATCAAGGTTTTTTTTTTTCATTTTTGAGAAAAGCACTATATAAGCCTCGGCACGTGAAAGGCTTTGCAGGCTTCGTACATATTTAAACCAGTACTCAGCCTGCAAAGACCTACTTTCCCGGCCACGGCAATAATGTACTATTGTTCACAGGGGTCTGTCATCACTGTTCTTATAAACTATTCATTCGAATGATATGGGTGCCGTAAGTTTGCTTTCGGGAAAACAGGCTTGTTTACTTGTAACTTTGTCGCAGGATAATGCGATTGTCCTCGAGTTTACCTTGTGTTGGTTGTCTATAGTAATTTGGGAACGGGTGTAATTAGGAAATTGGTGATCTGGATATAAAATATATTAAAAAAAATCTAATATATAAAATTCTCCTGTCACAGTGTTTGTAACCAAACTCCTCCGAAACGGCCCGACCGATTCTTAAGAAACTTGGTCTGTATGCTCAGTAGGTCTCAATAGGACGTAAGCTATTTGTTCATACCCCAAAAAACGAAGTCCGCGGGGTCAGCTAGTTTCTTTATGTAAGTATTTATCGTTCTCTAACACCAATGGTTACAAATTTGCTTAGTTTGGGGTTCGGTCTTAATTTGTGTGTCCCAATATATATATTAGATTACATAAGTACAAATACAAGGTACAGTCAGCAGCAGAAGTAGATAAGCTGTCCAAGTGTTCAAAATGACCTACACACGACCTTATTCTTAAGACGTTAAGGGCATGTGTAGGTCATTTTGAACACCTGGACAGCTTATCTACTTCTGCTGCTGACTGTACATAGAAAGCCATGTTAATCAACATTTACGTCACAACGAAAAATACTTCTTTGTACCCTAGAACACGTCATGAAAAAAAGATAACAAGTAAATCTTTATTAGCACTTGGATAAGAGACCGGGATTGGTTTTCTTATAAAAAAACTGGCCAAGAAGCGAGTTAAACTCGCATGGAGAGGGTTCCGACACTTGATTATTTTCAATGACGTCAATTTTCAAACCGTTTT